>OZ026614.1:101831121-101923621 GCA_964020975.1 Hermodice carunculata | reverse complement strand
CCATTGTGGTGCTTATCTTACGCACATAAGTCCTTTATAATCTGTGATGGAAATGTGTATATTTGAAGTCATGGTGTACAACTTTCTGTGTCATGTCAAGGTATAAGATTCAAATGTGTACATGAACAATGTCGATAGTGGTAACATACCGCAATACCTATTTTAAGAATCACTTAAGGCCTCATGGCCATTTCTATTTTTTGCTATAAATTAAGAGATATGTTTTTGCAGAAAATCTTAAAGAAAACAGTCAGTTGTTAGGGGTAGGGGTGGGAGTAAGCTCCCCAAAATACTGTTTAATCTTAACTTTTCGCGAGGGATAAATACTTCCGACCTTTCCCGAGCATATTCAGTTCAGGAATATTCAACCTGGGGTCAGCTTCCCATACTACTGTATAATCTTCGCAAGAGATGAATATTACCGATCGTTCCCGAGCAGATTCAGTTCAGCAATGTTAAACTCTGAGAAATTTCAGCATATTTGTCAAATGAGAGCTGGCATAAGAATAGGGAAAATATATTTTTATGCTCATGAATAAAAAATGATTATATAGTATGACTAAATTTCTTGCACATGAAATTGAAGCAAATTTTATGTCCTGTCTACGTTGGCGTGAATACGGCCTTCTCCAAATACACAAACAGGGAATATGATATATGGACATGTTATGTCAAATATGTTTATACGCATTCATGTATAAAGAATGGAATTATTAAAAATGAGCTCAGATGCAATACACAACACTTTTAAAATAGATAAACTATTTTCAAAGTTTTTTTTTTGGTGTCCTTTTTATAAAGGATTAAAAGCAAACACTGCCAGCTGCATTACCGAGCTGCTACATGAACTTTGTGTGCAGCGATTCCCTTTTTATGTTTTTTAATATTTTTTTTTCTGTTAAACTGTTCCTTAATAGAAAAACGTCAATTGCTTGAGCAAAAAAATTAATATTCAAGAAGTGAACCCCTATTCATTTCTTTTCCCTACTTTCCATTTCAACCTTTCCTCTGTTTGTAGAACTCCAACAATGATGTTTTTTTTCAGCGAATGGACACGAAACTGTTATTTACAAGATAATCCATTATTGCTATTCCCTTGCCTTGGTCAAGACCATGTTTATTCCTATGGTGGCCATCAAGTCAATACGGAAGATTATAAATCTAATCTGAACCAATATAATGATTCCTTAATGATAATTACTCTCACAATCAGGGTCTTCTACACATTATAAGGTCATCCTCAAAAATAAACCTACTGCGGGTAGCCCTAGCTACCTTGCAATTAGGTACCTATCCTGGATATTTTTACTTAGTTAAAGGGCTTGGGAATTGTCATATATTATGTTACCTCATGTGAGGGGTATAAACCCTGATGTTTCAACGTCCAACAACTGAAAAGCCAAGCTTTTCATACCTTTGACCCATAAAACTAAGGTAATGGTTCAGTAAGAAGAAATTCTATTCGGGGAAAGAATTGCTGCCTGATGGGTTTGTCAATGAAATGGAATCCCAAACAGAAATATTTTTAAGGTTTGCTAAAACATAAAGTTGGCCAAGTTTCTCTTTGCTTCACCAAGTACTGCTATCATTCCACCACATGCCTTGGATCTTTTTCTATAAGAAGCATTTCAAGTCCTGATGAAAACTCGTCAATTTATTTTATTTGAGTGTCATGACACCTACAAGCCCACAAAAATGGTTCAGGTCAACATATTCTCTTCTAAAGTGTGCTTGAAAAACTTGCTGATTAAAGATGTTGGTCCACTGTCCAACAAAAGGCATATTTTCACACCAACTATTGTCCCCGGAGTCATACAGCCCCTTACTGTGATCCTGAAATAAGTCCTTGGACATTTATGAGTGTACATATAAATGACAAAAATGTACGTTACTATAGTTCATAAGATTTTGGCTCATCATAAAATAAATCTAATAATCATTGACCAAGTTACAACTGGATTCATATTTGAGGGGTCCAATCAAATTATAATTGACCATATGACAATTAGTTAAAAATCAAAAGTCACCAAATGCCCTTCATCTTTGAAGGTTAAATGTTTTATAAAGATAATGTCGTCTAATGCGGTTCATATATTTTGATCCCAGCATGATGAAAATCTTATGAAACTGATTGAGTTACAGCAACCTAAAAGTCTTAATCACCACATGACCTTCACCGTTGAAGGTCAAATCGCTATAATGATAATGAGCGTCATTGAAGGTTGTACATTTTGAGCCCAACATAAGGAAAATCGGTTTGAAAATTAACAAAAACATAAAAAGTATAAAATAACAAGACGGCTGTGTTAACAGTCCATGCTCAGCTGACCTAGACATTCATCACACCTGCAGCTCTGTGAACTTGGCATCCATGTACTGAGTAGGTCTGACCTTTATAGAAAAACACTAAAATGTGCAACATCAAGGTCACAGTTCAAGTAGTTCTCAAATTATTGTGCAAGGTAAAATTCATGTATGTTAACCTGTGACCCCCAGAAACGAGGTCAAGGTCACTCATGTACTGCCTAAGCATGACCTTTATAGAGAAACATTACCATGTGTAACACCAAGGCTCTAACTCAAAACAGATCTCAAGTTATCAAGTGAACGGTAATTTTTTTGTCAGTTGTCTTGTGACCTTGGAAATGGGGTCAAGATCCAAACTTGACTTTAGCATGGCCATTTGCACAAAATAGGAAGACACTTATTAAAGTTACATTCCTACCAGGTTTAGCACAAATCTGGCAAATTTTTTTTAAGTTATAACCATTACAAGAAATTCTCATTTTAAACTTTCCTATTAAAACTTTTTAAAAGATTTTTGAGAAAAAATTATAAAAAATCACTGGAGCGTGACCATTTAAATAAACTTGATAGAGATCTAACTAAGGTATATTTCTACCAAGTTACAAGTAAATTTGACAGTCAAAAAAGTGAACTATCATTAGACTGATTAGAATGCCTACTGATTTGCAGTAAGCAATAGAAAAGGTGCATTAACTTATAAGTACCCGACATGGAAAAAAAATGTTAAAAATCAGAAATCCACAGCAGTGCTACGTAGTGAACATCTTTACTTGATGCTTTTACAAGGGAAATATCCACAAAATTTAAACTTAATCTGCGAAACGGTACTGGAGAAGAAGTGACAAATAACGATAACACACACAAAAATTGTCAAAAAAAAGTAAAAAAACAATTGCAGCAATATCATGTGAACGGATTAAGAACTAGGAGTCCCTAGGAGTGTTCTTGTGTGTTATCAAAGCAGTTGGGTCAACGGTAGTGGAGAAAGAAATTTGTAAGATTCGTCCAAACAAGAACAAACAAACAAAAAATTAAAATAAAATAATCACTGAAGCGTGACCATTTGAAAAAACCTGGTAGAAACCTACCCAAGATACGGAGCCACCAAGTTTAAAGTTAAATTGGACGACAGTTTTGGAGAAAATGTCAAAAATATGAACAAGCATTAGAATGCCAATTGACTTAGATAGTAATCAATAGGAAAGCTGCATTGACCGATAAGTACCTGAATTGAAAAAAAAATGAGGAATCCACAGCATTGCCACCTTGTGAACAACGTTGTTTGACCCTTCCACAAAGAACATATCCACTAAGTTTTAGCTTCATCAGAGTGACGGTTATGGAGAGGTCAAATATAGCAAAAACAAACAAAAAATCACAAAAAATTGCAGCGCTACCTAGTGAACAAATTCAGAGTTAGGAGTTACCGGGAGTGTCCCTGTGCAGTATCAAAGCTATTGGGTGAGCAGTTTCGGAAAAGAAGAATTTTTTTAGATTTGTCCGAAAAAAGAACCAAAAAATATAAAAAAAAAAAAATTCATGAAAAATCAAAAAAATCAGTGGAGTATAACTGTTTAAACAATTTGATTGAGACCCACCCAAGACACATTCTCACCAAGTTTGAAGTGAATCTGGATGACGTTAGAAATGTAAATTGTGGACGAAGGATGGCTGGACGATGGCTGGACGGACCACGGATGGCTAGTCATAACGTAAGCTCAGCTGACTGACAAGTCAGCTGAGCTAAAAAATACCAAATGACATTGAAATGGCATTTGCCTTTGAGGTTCAAATGTTCTATGGCAATCATGTGCGTTGTTGTAAGCCTACCTTTTGAATTGAACATGATTAAAAGAGTTCGGAGTTGTCATTCAATATCTTCTTATGACTAGTGACCTTCAAATGACCATGGCCTTTGAAGGTCTGATATTCTTTGACAACAATATGCAATACGTGTTTTTTTTTAAATAATATTTTATTGCCCTTTTAATATACAATAGATAAAGTCTGAGCTACCAGATTTCATCGAGATGCAAAGACTTCTTGCTGATTCCTGTTATACATAATAAACTAGGCAAAATTAATAACCCTCCGCTTAAAGCAATTCTGATATAAAAGAAACACACACATATTTTGAATATATTCAATGTTTCTTTTATTCTGTATACACTTCAGAGTAGATCTGTAGAGGAAATTCTGATCAAATGAAGTTAAGCTTACTTGCACAGTGTCAATAAGCAGCCAAAGTCTGAATCACAAGTTCGCAAGAGTACCTGTAGAGTGCTCAAACATGCATATGAACTGAGTGCAGAGTCCCATCAGAAGTTATCAAAGATGGTGCTTGGTTACATCAAAAGTTATCACAGACTGTACTTAAAGTTAAGGCAATTCCTGAGTTCAATAGAGCAGAAATTGACTCATCACTGTGTCACATAAAGCACCTTTAAATGTCCATTCAATGGGATGTGTAGCCACCATGGTTGTCAATGCACTGTTGGCAACATTTTCGCATGCTGTAGACGAGCTTTCTCACAAGTGCCTGAGGTATACTGTCCCACTCCTCCAGAAGATAACGCGTAGATCTGCAAAGTCTGAGTTAGGACCCATCTTCTGTACACATTTCTTTTCATATGGCTCCACAGGTGTTCAATCAGGTTGAGGTCAGGTGAGCATGCTGGCCATTCCATCACCTCAACACTCTCACTATCCACGTAATCACGAACCACAGCTGAAATATGTGGCCTGGCATTGTCGTGCATCAGCATGAAGTTGTCTCCAATGGCACCCGCATATGGAATAACATGGGGTTCCAGGACATCCGTTATGTACCGCCTGCTTGTCATTGTTCCTTCCATGATGACGAGGTCTGTCTTGCCATTAGCAGAGATGCGCGCTCAGACCATGGTGCTGCCCCCTCCGTATGCAACTGTGGGCTGAACACAGCAAGCAGCGTGTCTCTCCCCTCGCCATCTCCATGCATGAACACGTCCATCACTTCTGTGGAAGGAAAAGCGACAATCATCAATGAAGAGAACATTGCTCCATCCTGCATGTGTTGTACGGACATGTTCTCTTGTCGACTGCAACCGAGCAACCTTGTGACGTGGGGTAAAAAGCAGCTTTTTCTCCATGCTCCGGGACCTTAAACCAGCAGCATGCAGTCTGTTACGAACAGTCTGGGTGGACATGCGTCTTTGGTGAGGATTGGCTCTCTCCAGCTGGCTCTGAATATCAGGACCTGTGCGGCTCCTACCCCTCAGTGCTGCATTGACGATGAAACGGTCTTGTTGCCTGGTGGCCAGTTTTGGCCTTCCCAGGCATTGTAAATCTGCAACATCATTTGTGTTTCGTTTTTTTCTCAAAAGCTCATTGATGGACTTGTGGTTCACACACATTGCCCGTGCAACAGCTGTGCAACTTTCAGCGGCTTCAATGCGACCTATGGCTCTTGCCTTGTCCATTTGGGATATCCTTGGCATGGTGATGTTCACAGTTTGACCAGTGATGGCGAATCCATAACTGACAGAAAAAGAACCCATGCCTTTATACCCATGATTGGCACAGTTTCTGGCCACATTACACAGGTATGGTGAGAAAAATCAATGGTCAGGAGGGTCCCAACAGGGACAGGAAAGACCACTCATGATCCTTTCTGCGAAGTGCACTTTTTGACTTTGTGTCACATTCAGCCCATGTGCAGTCAAGCATTGGCTCCAACTCTGCTCATCTTTACAGATGATGTAATCAAAGGATTATGCTACACATACATGTGCATATCTTTAAATTACCTAAAAAAGTATGGGTACAGCATTATGTTATTAAAGCTGAGGGTTATTAATTTTGCCTAGTTTATGTTGTTAAGCATTGAGCTTATTTTTAACTACCGAAGAAAGGCTCGAAATGAGACTCTTTCTTTTTTGCAAACACAGCAGTGAATAAAGTATTTTGCTTGCAGGAAACAATTGTTCAGAGCATACCTTTTTGGCTCATCGATAAATTCAAACATTATATAAAACAAGAACAGGCTGATTTTCCAACAGAAAATCAAATATCTCCCTGTGTGCCCTTACTATTGTCACCCTTGTTTTTATAAATAGGCATACCGATTCCAGTGATCTACAAATATGGTGAAAGTTCACTCTTTATTGACATTTCAAAACGCTGATTTTTGACGAAATGCCCACGTGCGTGGTAATTTTAGATGACATGCCCACGTGACCTTGAAAAATACGTCAAGGTCACGCATCTGCAATCCCAAGCAAGATCATATATAGAAACATCTTCACATAAAATTTCAATTTCCCAAGTCAAATCTTCCTTGAGTTATCACGTCCACATTGATTTTCGACGAAATGCCAACGTGACCTTGACAAATAGGTCTAGGTCATACATGTGCAGTTACAAGCAAGGTCTTACAAAAATATTACATAGAAACATGATCACATAAATATCAACCGCTTTAAGTCAAATTTTTATCGAGTGTATCTGCAATGAATTTTTAAAAGTAGCCTCGTGACCTTGAAAACAGGTAAAGGTCACCCATCTACAATCCCAACCTAGTTCATACTATTGTACATAATCATGCAAAATTTCAACCTCTTAAGTCAAATCCTTGCAGAGTTATTGCGTCCCTGTCAATTTTACATGACAGGCCCATGTGACCTTGAAAATTAGGTCAAGGTCATACATCTGCAGTTACAAGCAAAGTCTTGCAAAAATCTTACATGGAAACATAACACAAAATATCAACCTCTTTAAGTCAAATCTGTATCGAGTGCATCTGCAATGAATTTTTAAAAGAGGCCACGTGACCCTGAAAACAGGTCAAGGTCACCCATCTACAATCCCAACCTAGTTTATATCATAGTTCATAATCATGCAAAATTTCAACCTCTTAAGGCAAATCCTTATTGAGTTATTGCGTCCGCATCATTTTTACATGATATACCCATGTGACCTTCAAAAATAGGTCAAGGTCGCCCATATGCAATCCCAAGCAAGATCGTATAAAGGAACATCTTCACAAAAAGAATTCAATTTCCCAAGTCAAATCTTTCTCGAGTTATCGCGTCTGCAACAATGTGTTCAAGAAGAAGAAGAAACGGACGCAAAAACAATATGTCCCCCCCCCCCCCCGTTGCACGGGGAGACATAATTCTGTCATGTTTATGACATTATCATGATCACATGAATTCCACCACTGTTGAAACAGTTGCCAAACACCTGCTACATGATCTACTTTTCAGAATCGATAAATAATTTTGCTTTTTTCCTCGTAAAATATACATTGTTCCGATTCTATTAATTTATACTTGTATAATTGTGCATCATGCGTTATAAATCTATGTAAACAGGCAAACTGAAAACTTTGTAGTCTTGTTTCAAAAGTACATCTGAAAGGTAAAATGTGAATTTTCCCCCAGTTTTCTTCATTTGCATTGAAATATTCCATCCAATGTTGCCAAGCTGCTGTGGTCTGCAAGTTATTATAGTATATTAATGTCCAAGAAAATTCTTTACATTGGATAAAATTATTTTCTTTCTTTTTTTCCCTTCAACATTTTGCAATGGCACATCTGAAATAATTTTATGGTGTTCAATCAATAGAAATTTTTTCCATTTTACTGGTATAGCAGATCGAATGGATAAATATTCTAGGAAGTTCGTTTGTAGTCCATATTTTTCATGTAAGGTTTGCTGTGACAAAAATTTACTCTCATCGTCAAGAAGATCACTAAATCGCTTGATACCTAAATGATACCAATGTTTTAGAAAAAAAGTTTTTTTCCGTATCAAAATAAAATCATTAAACCACAGAAAATCATTCCTTACGTCATTTATTTTGAAATGGTTCCACAAATTTAAAAGATTCTTGTAAAAAAAAGGGGGGCAACTTCCAATTTGCAAATATATGACACCTTGACAGAATAAGTTTTTCAGGTTAATAAATAGATTGAAAGCCTAAAAAATGTGTTTCCATTTTGCATCCATACTGATAAATAAATTTGACCCATTTTAAAAGCAAAGCCTTTACTTGTATAAAAGTATAAAATATTGAGCCCACCGTCCTGGATTTTCGTTTACATGATTAGATTTTTAATTTTAGGAATTAGTCCATTCCACAAAAATTCATTTATGCACCGTTGAACAAGATCAATATTTTTTTTCTTTGTAAACAGAAGAAATACAATAGAGCAATTTTGATGCAGCTAGACCTTTCAATACTATGTTTCTACCAATGAATGATAACTGTCGAACCTTTCACACTTTTAACACATCTTTGAATGATTGCAACCTAGATGCAAAATTCAAGGAACTCATTTCAAGTTCACTATTAGTAACAGTTATACCAAGTGTAGAGAAACTTCCTGTGCTCCATCTGACAGGCAAATCCTAATCAGGGGAATATTTTTCTCCTCCAATCAATGCGGCTGCAGTTTTCTGAATTATGCATTTTCAACCGGAACATGTCTTAAAAAATTTTAACCTTTGAAACAAGGACTTAGCTGATGCCGCATCAGCCACGAAACAAGTAGTATCGTCAGATTACTGACTAATTTTCACTTCGCAATAACCAGTATGAATACCATTTATGTCCCTGTTTGACCTTATACATATGGCTAAAATTTCAATGGCTAAGACAAACAAAATAGGAGCAAGGACGCACTCCTTTCTAACTCCACGGCCCAACTGAAAAAACTGTGAGGCATACCCATTATTCATGACACAACTTGAAATATCGTTATACAAAATAGACACCCATTTCCTGAAATTAAGACCAAAATTTAAACATTCCAAAGCTTGGTCAAGATATTTCCATTCAATTGTATCAAAGGCTTTATCAAAGTAAATCATTAGTATAAGACCTGGTATCTTTTTTAAGTTGCAGTACTGGATTACCTCTGATATTAATCTAATATTTTCTCCAATATACCTACCCGAGATGTAATCAGTTTGATCACTATGGTTCAAAGAGGGAAGGAACTTTTTTAGTCGAGTTGCTAACACTTTAGCAATTATTTTATAATCAATATTTAATGAGGAAATAGGCCTCCTATTTTCAGAAAAATTCGTGGTTTATCTTTTTTTGGAATTAAAGAAACTATGCCTCTACGTTGATTTACTGATAGTTTGCACTTTTCAAATGCAAATTGATGTTGCCTGTTACAAACACTTGTATACTATTCCAGAAAAAAAAATGTAAAACTCAGCCGTAAAGCCATCAGAGCCAGGGTTTTTATTATTTTTGAACAACTTCAAGGCTTCAAAACATTCTGTCACAATGATAAAATTCTCGCAATTTCCCAAAAAAGTTCATCATTCATGTCATTATCAATGTTCCATTGTGATGTGTATAGTTTCGAGAAAAATGTATATTGCGACTTTAGTATTAGTTCAGGTTGGGTAATGACCACATCATTGGCATCTTGTAATTTTGTAATGTTCTCATTCTAATAATTTCGTTTCTCCAAACCAAAGAAATATTTAGTTTCGTTCTCCTGCTTCCATCCATCTTGCTTTAGATCTAATCATTACACCTTGTGTTTGTCTATCGTTATTTTCAGCCAGCTCAGCACTGATCTCCTCAATTTCAGTTTTTGAATCAGTATTTTCATTGCGACCAAATTATCTAATCTGTGTTTTAATTCTTTTTCTCTCTTCCTTGCTTCCCTTAATTTATATTCAGAATATTTGATAGTAATGCCCCGCATTTCACATTTAATTGCATCCCAAACCAATCCTCTATCGGTATATTCTGCATATTTTTCCTTACAAGAACTCAATAATTCTTTGATATTCTGAACATATGTGGAATCTCTCCATAAAGCAGAATTGAATTTCCTGAAACCTGGACAACGTTTGCAAAACAATTTACCGTTCAACTCTAAACTAATAAGATTATGGTCTGTTTTAATAGATGGTCTTACCCTACCATCAGTGACATGAGTTGTTAAGAAAGAGGAAATCAACCAATGATCTAGTCTACATTGTACTAATGGGTTCTTCGATTGCTAGGTAAACATGAAAAGGTCTGAGTTCCTCATACGCCAGATATTTGAAAGGTCTAATTCATTAAAAAGAAGGTCAAACAATTTTTGCATGTATTTTGTGATACCAGTTTTTCATCTAAATTTGGATTTAAAATAGAATTTGAAATAACCCCCTATAATGATGTTTTCTCCTTAATATGGTTGTAATTTTTCATGTGCCATTTCTACAACAACACATTGATCCTTTTCAAAGTTTTTTGTTGGTGCATATATATTGGCTAAGATGAAACGAGTTTCATCTATCAAAATATCAAGAGTTTGTAGCCGCCCTTCATCATCAGTACTGACATCTTGTACCTTATATTTTAGATTTTGTGGCATTAAAATAGCAACCCCCTGCTGTTGGATGTACCGTGAGAGAAGTAGACAGGAGCACCCATTCATTTTTCCATATATGTTCTCGTTCCAAAACACTATGTGTGTCTTGTAAGAAACATTTACGATTATGAAATTTTCTGAGCCAGTGAAATATTGATCTCCGTTTAAATATGTCTGCTATACCTCGTATGTGTAATGATGATAACTTAATATTAAATGCCATGATTGTGTTGGAGGGATAGAACTCGCATTATTACATTTCCTGAATATTTAAATAAGCCAATGAAAGGAAACAACATATGACATCCCTCTTTGATATGAAAAATAAGACTGTTTATCAGCAAGAATTCCTGGATCATCAGCAACTTTAACAGAAAACTTTCGTAGCTCACTTCCTAATAAATTGAAAAGACCCCTATATGAATTTAAACAAACTTAACAAAAACTGAATTTCACCACGAACTGTACTGCATGAACTTACAAGTAAGCATGAATACCTCTTTGCTACATGTGTGGAGCAGTACAACATAAATACAATGCTAAATAAAGTAATGCACAATGACCACATATCAAACACTACCTCAAAAAGGATAAAAAGGGAGCCGTTATAGAGTATACTCTACTCCAAGGTTAGCCTGCTGGGCAAGTTTATTCCCTTATATATATATAGTGACTGGGTCCCACCTCTATTTTTACCCTGACCATCCACCTAAATATGCATGACATATAGCGGGACTATTTTAAACCACGCTCACCCACCACCACCATTAGAGGTGGAGAGAACAGAAAGCTTAAAGTGTCTTATATGCATCATAATAGGTACAAAAAGACAAAGGACGAGATTCATTGAATATTAAACTTTTACAAATTCACCAAAATTAACTCTTGGTGTTTCATTGTAACCTGACAATGTTAGACCAGGTGAAAACAATATATAAATCATGTTTTACCAACCACTGTTTATCTCGACATTATGGATTAACACTTTCTGACTGGTCAACTTACTCCTTTACTGTGAAACAAAGAACCAATAATCAAAACAATTAATGAATATGATTAAAATATAATCTGAGGAGCCGCAACTTTGTAATTTTACTCTTAATTATGCTGATCGCCTAATTACAAAACATCAACCCCAAAACTATACTTCTTGTGGAAATAACAGCCTCACCTTACATCCCGTGCATCATGTGTAGCCATTTAAAGTATACCTTAATTGCACATCACATGAAGAGCATAAATATATAGACATCGTAACTTGTGTGTACCTGAATTACAAATCTAGTAACCGACAGAGTGTGTGCACACCACAAGATAAACTCAAAGTAAAACTTATTATTCGGTGCTGGTCACAAGTTGTCACCTGAATGTTATATGTAAGTATATACATGTAGTGTGGACTTTAATGACCAAAGAAAACAGAAGTGTTGTGGGCAAGTGCACACCATTCCACACCGAGGATACACACATCAAGACCGCTTTACCTGAATTGCAAATCACATACTTAGCGGAGCATGCAGACACTACCAGTTAAACTAAAAGCAAATCATTCAGTACTAAAAGTTGTCAATTATCTCCTTAGTGTCATATGTATAAATACACTGTTGACTTTAGTTATTAATCACCGGAAGTGATGTGAACAAGCACACATCATTCCTTATAACGTAAAAATGTATGGAAATTACCCAGACTATAGACTTCGTTTTCAATTACATTTGGTGAGGACAGACTCGTCCTACTTGAAATAAGGTAAGTGTTCATGCACCACATAGGAATATGTACACATCATAACACTAATTCATGTCTGAATTGCTCATCACATGCAGTAAAAAGCGTGTACACATCACAACTTGAACTGAAGCAAACTATTCAGTACTAATGTTGTTAGTGCTCACCTGCATGTCATATGTAAGTATATAGTGTTGACTTTAGTAACTCATATATCTAACTTTAGACAAGGTAAGTATGACTTTGGTGAATATGGACATCCAATGAAAACCTCATGTGTACATCTCCCACATGCTACAGAGTGAAAAACGTGTACATACTATTCCACACCATAAAAGGAAAGTATGATATACATGAAACAAAGCTACTTCATATGTGTATAAAAGCGTCACCGTACTTTGTATTATAACATTCCACCTTTTCAAGAAAGACTTCCAGGACAAAGTGTCAAATAATTAAATCTGTATCATATATAGTTGTAGTGTATACCATTGCGCATCACATATAGAGCAGAAGAGTAAGTGACAAATACAATCTATACCATGCATATAAAATATGTGCACATGTATGTGAAAACTGTAATATAATATGTAATTCATTTGTTGAGAATAAGTTTATCTTGCATAACACAGCATAGTTGGACTCACAGGGAAAAGTTATTCAATATACTAGAGGCTCGGAGTTGTTACCCGATATCAGTGATATAGTATAATAAATTGAAGTTTATTATTATACCAACATGTGTGCTTCTTCCTTTCCCTTTTCCTCAAGAAAAAAAAGCTTTAGGGGGATATTCAACCATAATAGCTGTGGCTAATCTTACACTTTATTATAAGAGTGAATCCAATTCTCAGCATATACAGTCACAAAAAAAAGTCAACATAAATTTGTTTCGAGTTACATTAATTTATTGATTATATCATCAAATTTGTGTCCATACTTGGCCTTATCCACCTTTCCATCCTTGGTTTTCATGTGGACCTTGTTGTTCCAATCCCGTACATCCTGCACTTTAAAATCATTTTTAGGCGATTAATCAATTGATGTACTTCACGTTGGAGGTCATAAGCTATGGAAATTTCAAAACCCTTCAACTTTTTGCGACAACGAATCACTGTCCCATAAATAGTCTTTGCCCAAGAATTGAACCAACACAGTTCTCGGGCGGTCCTGTGCCCTAGCCCCTACTCTCTGAACTGCATTAATTTCCCTTCTGGTGAGTGAGACTTCCAGCTTGTCTTGAAATAAATCTAGGACCAGCTCGTAGCAGTCCTCATGCTATTCTCTTTTAGGACAAAAATACGAACTCCAGATTTTCTACTATAATGTTCATTTGAACTGCATGAGCTTTTCCATCTTTAGCGATCTCCAGTGCCTGGTATCTGGCAATATGCAGCGATATCATTACTACAAATTGACCCAAACATGATGAAAATGAAGATTGACAAAGTTACACATACTTATAATGCTTTAAAAGTCACCTGATGCCCTTGACCTTTGAAAGTCAATTACTATTTAACAATAAAATGTGTTGTTGTAATTCCTACACTTTGAGCCCAATATGATGAAAATCCAATGAAAATTGACCACAGTACAATTAGTTAAAATGAAAAAAACACCAAACGACCTGGAAATATCCTTGACCTTTATTGCTCAAATGTTCTATGATTATAATGTGCGTGCTTGCAATTCCTACATTTTTAACGCAACATGACGAAAATTTGAAAGAGTTGCATTTACTTGAAAATCGCTTGAGGCACCAAGTTTCCTGATAGATCAGGAGAATTCCCACCTTTTTAAGTCCTCCAAATTAGTGGGTTTAAGCATCTTATAATATCCTGTTTATAGTCGATCTGTCCCTCTTTCTGTTCTTTTCCAAATTTGAGCCTCTGGTTTATCAAATGACCTTGGTCTTGTAAGTTCAAATGTACTGTATAGAGAATCTAAAATGGCCGAGAGGGAGCTACTGTGTTTTTTTTATCGCCAGTCGGTCCTTGTTGATGCGGTAAATCACTTTTCTCACTCGTGGTTTTCCACATCAAGGACTACGAGTGAGAAAAAACACCGTAACTCTCAATCACACATGCAGGATTTTATCTATTCCATGTTTGAGAGGGAATTTACCTGGATTTCTTTCCGCACCAATCGCTTCAAGGGCGCCACCATTTTGAACAACAAGCCGAATAACTATCACGACTTTTTTTTATATTCATGCATGGTATGCTTAACCGCTAGTGTAATTATATATCAATGCATCAAACATAGGGTAGGTAAATTGGTGCGAGTATCACACAGCATTATGAGTGTCTCCTGAAAGAGAGACAAATTAAAGACAGGGTATGTAAAATCCGAATATTCCATGTACTTTTTGCAAAAGTTGTTAAAGCATATTGCACGACTGGTTGGTTACACGGTAACCTATATTTTGTTTATAGTAGCGTTGAAAATAGTTCAAAGTTGTCACCCGATGCACACACTTTTATTGCCAAGAAACATTGACCTGCGAATCGCAAAACAAATTCATGAAAATAAAACGTCAAAATACGTTGTAAACTGGCCGTTATCAACACTTAATAATCCTGGCAACTGTCAGTGTCACTCTCGATAATGACTCTAGTGACGCAGAGTCATGACTCGCGGATTGAATGGGGAGCCTGAAAATAGCTAGTAACAGCGTGTGGTCTGAGTTGATGCTTTAACTATGAACAAACCACGTGGTTTGGGGGTTTAAACACTTTCGGGATTTCTTTTTGGGATTTTTGAATTCCCTATCAAACATAGAATAAAACAATAATGTGTGTTGTTGCAAGTTCTACATTTTGAGCACTATATTCGAAATCAGATGAAAAATAGCAGAGTCACAGTTATTTTAAAGCCAAAAAAACCCCTCCAAAAATCACACCATGACCGTGATCTTTTACCTTTCAAGGTCATATTTAATGCGCAAAGTTGACCATAAGTTGCATAATACAAGAAACTTGGCATATCTAAATCCGTAAATAACGTGTCGAGTTACGACTCAAAACGTGTTTATCAAAAGTACGTCAGGATACCTACTTAATTAGGTAATGGTCACTAATTGACTACACAGAAATGCAGTGTATAAAATATGGTACAAAAATTGACAAGTATTCTTCAAAATGTCATCGATAACTTACAATTATGTATTTCAAAAGTCAGAATAATAAGCAAGAAAGGATAAGTGTGTCGTCAATACCAAATGTAACAATTAAGAACGTGTTTATGAGCAAAAAGCTTAATACATAATCAAATAGAACACCCATAATCCTACAAGCCATTGTACCAATTTCGTTTTCCTGGAGTTGATAGAGCCTTATTACAATATTTAACATATTACAAACGATCATGTGCATGGTCATGGAAGGAAATATGTGTATACATTTATGCATCCTGCAGAATTATATCGGCATGAACCACACACCAACACAGTACATAACCTAGCTTGGTTATAAACAATGAGGAGGAGATATGTTAAGCATTTTCCTATTCATGCGCTTCACTAGGCCTGTTGCCAAGGCTGCCAAAATTTGCTTTCATGTGTCCTACAAAAGCTGTCTTGGCTAGAAGCAATGTGGAGGGGATATGTAAAGCATGTGGCTACTCATTGGCTTTCTTGGTCATGTTGCCAAGACTATAAAATTCTTCTTGCAGGAATAATGCATCACAGTATAGTAGTCCCCGTCTTGCGAGACCATTCCAGTGAGACAACCCGTCTTAAAAAGGCACCACGTTTAAACATACTTTGTTTTGTACTTCTGTCATTTATACCTCTTATAAGAGACCACTTGTCTGGAGTGACTACCTGTCTTGACACATTATAAATTGGTCATCCCTAGGCCCTAGGGGTGGCCTTTCAAGAAACTACTGCTGTGCACATAAACCGAATATGGCAGGGCACGTTCAGTCAGCAATATGACTCATCCACATAAACTGAGAAGCCTTGTTTTTATATAGACAATCAGTAGTTACACATATATATGGTATACGCAGTGTTTTTAAGCCTTTGTCTGGACAGTACTGCCATCCACAGGGAAAATATTCTTGTAAAAGAGTAAAAAAAATAATGATAATTTTGACACAAGTTACGATTCGTTCGCAACTTAGCAAAGCCGATACCCAGGTAATGATCCTGCCTTGGTTTTTTTCAAATTTTAGCACATGTACATCACATATTACTGCAGATGGTGGCACCAATATCCGACTCGACCTGCTTTTTTTACACTTTATACTTCCTTAAAGTCATATAGAGTTAACTTGAAAACTGTGGACTGTATCATGTTCAAAAGCAAAAGTTTACTGAGAAAGGGAATGACGGACCTCCTTGAAATATCGTATACGCTCTGTGAATTTTGGTCCGCAGAGCTAAAAGTAGCAAAACCACATAAACAATTCAAATGGAAGGAAATTAATTCGAATTGCAAAATGATCATAAAATTACTTGAACATGACTATTACTGGAATACATTCCAGGAACATTCCTCCCAAGTTTGAAGAGGATATAGCTATTGAATCTGGACAAGAAGTTGTGAAACGTAATTTCGACGACAATAAAAGTTAAGCTGACTGACAAGTCGACCAAACTAACAAAAGACCACCCTGTCATATATTACTCTATGTACAAAAATATGCTGTTCAAAATCTATCAAAATGTCATATTGTCACAAAAATAGTTTGTCTCATAAAGTAGTCTAAAGGGAAAAGAGTAGCTATAACAACCCAAAATGTGTACATTTTAGCAACTATGGAGAGGGAGTGAGCACATCTTCATCCAAAATGTTATTGTTTGTGTCCCTTGCTGCTTATTTTCATGACGGGCAGAATTTTATTTATCTTAAACCTGTCTAGGGACACAGATATTTATTCATGATTTTATATAATATAACTGCGGTAGTTAAAATCCCATGTCATTGGATAAAGGGATTAATATGACATCACTACTATGATTACCTGCATTATGGATGTCCTGGTGAGAGGCGCTGATTGATAAAGCAATTACGTCTTTAGATTCTACTGGAAAGCGCAAAGGAAAGAAAGAAAGAAAAGAAAGAAAGAAAGAAAGAAAGAAAGAAAGAAAGAAAGAAAGAAAAAAGAAAGAAAGAAAGAAAGAAAGAAAGAAAGAAAGAAAGAAAGAAAGAAAGAAAGAAAGAAAGAAAGAAAGAAAGAAAGAAAGAAAGAAAGAAAGAAAGAAAGAAAGAAAGAAAGAAAGAAAGAAAGAAAGAAAGAAAGAAAGAAAGAAAGAAAGAAAGAAAGAAAGAAAGAAAGAAAGAAAGAAAGAAAGAAAGAAAGAAAGAAAGAAAGAAAGAAAGAAAGAAAGAAAGAAAGAAAGAAAGAAAGAAAGAAAGAAAGAAAGAAAGAAAGAAAGAAAGAAAGAAAGAAAGATAATGCAGCTTTCAGTGCAGTATTTCTTCACTTTATAGTTTCAGGGGGAAAGAATGTATCCCGGTTTTTTTTAAGAACATTTTTTCCCCAAATTTTAAAACTTGACAAGCAAAACACAATATATACCTGAAAAAAAAAAACTCAATAATGTCGTTGTTGCTGGTAACTAAAGCTGATTTTCAAATTGTTTTTTGATTTATTCTGACAAAATTGATAAACAGAGCAGGTTGTTTCTTTGTTTTCCTCTGTTTGATGCTGTTTGAAAAGTAGGAATCATACAGTAGAAATTCATTAGTAATTCAAATGAAGAGATTGTTCAACACATCTGCCATATCACTTGCACTTGCTGCAGTCCGTGCAATAGTTTCGTTTAATTTTATTAACAGTAAACATGCACCTGTTCTTAATAGGCCTTTTCAAGAATAAAACTGCCAGAATAAAACTGCCACCACTACTGTAGTAAAATGACGTATGTTCTGTTGCATTGATAAACCCCAAGGAAAGACTTATAATTAACAATTAAGGACATAGGTAGACCAAATAAATAAATTAATCAAATAAATATTACATATGAATATATATATATATATATATATATATATATATATATATATATATATATATATATATATATATATATATATATATATATATATATATATATATACCTTAATTTGCTACTAGATAAATTGATAAATGAATGAACGGTGTGAATAAGTGAATTCAGAAAATAAACATGAAGCAAAGATGATATTTGCGATACAATATCCAATTTGAGCACGAAGTGAAATTTAAAATAATAAATTAAAAACAAGAAAAGCTGAAAATATGAAAGTGCAAGTATGCACAGATTTATTTTCTTTTTTTATTTTTACTTGGGAACAGTAAAAAATAGATTTATTTTGTACAGGTAATCATTGGGATTAGTGTTAGGGTCTTAAGGGTAAAATGTATTTTGCAGCAGTGAGATGTTGGGTCCTCAAGATAACCTTGAATATGAGGACCACTTCAGCAAGGTGTGGCATCATACGCATGATGAATTAGCTGAACATTTATTGGTTTCAGTAATGGAGTTGTCAAATAAAGCTGATGCATCGCATGATAGTCACAAGAAAAGTAAGAGTGCAACTTGTTCGAATAGTTCAGAATTGCGGCAGGTACCCTTCCAAGAGTACATAATTGAGGCAGGTACCCTCCCGTGGAGTCTGTTTCTTTGAGGTAACCCTTCGGCAAATCCGTAGGTGTAACAAACATTCGAAAGAGCTTTGCATCGTGGGTGTGATTATATCCAAAAACGTTCGAATCGCTATGTGCCGTTTTTCCTTTGATCTCTTGATGCACCCCCACCCCCCTTGACAAATTGAGAATACCGGGAAACGGGAATACTAACTTGGGTGACAATATTCCTATAGCCACATCAAGCATGTTGAAATTGCCCAAGACTATTTACACTTGTGGTGAAACTGAAGAGATGAATATCAATATTACGAAGTGGTCTCGGCAAAAGCGTCATCTGCGATACGCAGATTGGGCTTGAATGCTATGATTACCTGGTTAATGTACATGTAAATCCTTTAAGAAATCCGTATCATCACAAGGAACAGAGTCAGAGAAACAAAACGATATGTCTTTATCAAAGGTACATCAAATAATGAAAACAAACAAGCATCATGCAGAAATGTTGACAAAACTACTAATGATGCAGAATCATCACCAGGTACTGAACCAAATGTGGTGCCTCTCACGAAACTAAAAAAAAAAAAAAAAAAAAAAAAAAAAAAAAAAAAAAAAAAAAAAAACAAGGAGCAAAAAAATTCTAAGCAAGGATAACGGTGGAACTGAAAATGACAGGGATTCATGATTGGACGCACAATCACACGATTATGATTGTGTACCCTGTCAGCACTGAATCAAACAACCATGAACAGTATGCTAAGAACGCTTTACAATTGGAAAGGATACAACAGCAAATAAAAAATATACAATTAAAGGTGATGTGGAATAAAAAGAAAAAAAAGGCATGAACAACACAATCTAAGACATCAAAAAGAAAGACAAGACCAGCACTATGGACAAGAAATATCAGGAACAGAAATGAAACGAGGTCTAGTTTGCATTGCCTGCAATGAAATTGGAATTCAAAACAGATCCATGGATTGAGTGTGTGAGTCATCATGTTGGTATAAATGTCATGATAATATTACTGATGATAAACAGACAACCTTTTAAAAATTTAGAAGTCATATGATATCAACGAACAAACAGAATTTGCTGCTAGACATGTCAACCAAACGACAAAAAGCGCAAGCAGTGGATAATAGGAGTAATGGGAGAAAGAAAACGAATCAATACTATCTCTCCAATATCACAAAGTGTATGTTTTTTTTTTTTTTTTTTTTTTTGCTTTAAAACATTATAAATCAGTAAAAAATTGTGCCGCTCTAAACATGATCGGCGAGGAAGGTGTACTCATAATGACCAGAGAGGTAAGAATGTGAAATTTGCACGGAAAAAAAAAACACAGGAAAGTAAAAAAAAATATAATAGTTTCAGGCTGTCCCTGCACACTACTGTCATGCAAGAATAAAAAAGAGTATTGATCGTCAGACCTGAACACGACGATGATGTACATGTCTCTATACTGACTTCTGCAAAAAGGTAAGAAGTAGAACCTGATTCCATAAATCGTTACATATATATATATTATAGTGAAGTTAATATTCGGATTCATGAACCCAAGAAAGATACGTGTCCTAACTGAAATGTTTAAGAGTTGATAGACATGCAAAAAAAAAGCAAAATGGTCAACGAAATCATATAGGAAACATCCCAGAAATAAAAGCAGAAAACAAAACCAATACCAAAAACTGTCTAACAATTGCAGCTGCTTGCTTTGGCAAGTCTGAAATCTCTTTGCCGTCATTGTTGGTTTGGAATTAATGAATATGGATCATGTGTTTCTGTACTATTTGAAAATTACTTCATTGGCTATGTTGTGCTGTGGGCTTTTTTCTCCGACTCACAGTTATAGTGGAGGTAGGGTGTGTTTAAAATGTTCCAGATTCATAAATACCACAAAAACGATGTAGGCTTACTTTACTCTTTTACTTTAAACTTAGCTGACTGACAAGTCGGGAGAACTAAAAGGTGATAGGCCTAACAGGTCTCTTTTGATTTTTGGCAGAAGAAATGAAATTTGTGTTTTGGATGGTTAGGCCTATACATTTTGGAAAAAGAACTAGTGTCTGCAGTTAATGATGAATATTTCTAAAGTTGAGAGGACCGGTTTAAAACCACCAGTTGCCATTTATGGGTGACTGTCTGTCTCAAGTCAGGAGTGAAATTTGTTTCTTCACATTGGTATAGGAAAAGAAATGTTGATGCTTTGGCAAGTCTGAAATCTCTTTGCCGTCATTGTTGGTTTTGAATTAATGAATATGGATCGTGTGTTTCTGTACTATTTGATAAATACTTCATTGGCTATGTTGTGCCTTGGGTTTGTTCTCAGACTCAGAGTTATAGTGGAGGTAGAGTGTGTTCATAATGTTGCAGCCAAATTTAAAAATATCACAAAAAAGATGTAGGCCTACTTTAGTCTTTTGCTGCAAACTTAGCTGACTGACAAGTCGGGAGAACTAAAATTTTCAAAGGTTGAGAGGACCGGGGATATAAAACCACCAGTTGCCTTTCGTGGATGGCTGCCTGTCTCAAGTCAGGAGTGAAATATGTTTCTTCACTTTGGTATTGGAAGATGAATGTTGATGCTTTGGCAAATCTGGAATCTCTTTGCTGTCATCTGTGGGTTTGAAATTTATGAATATGGATCATGTTTTTCTGTATTCTTTGATTTGAAAGTTTGTGAAATGGGATAGCTGTGTATTTGATAAGTTCATAAGGTAACATCTAAAGGATGTATAGAACTCATCTGTTACAGCGACAATTGTTCTTTGCAAAATCGCAATAAATATATGTCGGCAATTATGTTATGTGTAATGCATAATTTTAGCATAAATACAATTTTGCAAGTTTTCCAGATCAGGCCACTGCGAAATGAAAATGATACCATAAATGCCATGACTAAGAAAAACTAGATATAATAGGTGTACTTGTACCACTGGGGTACCGGCGTATATTAATATGGTCAGTTTAGAGTAGCAAATATACCTCACCTTAGAATTTATTGAATAAACTGACCTTGGATACAGATACTGACTGAGCTAAATGCAGTTTTAAATTGATGAACATAAAATCCAGTACCCAGAAGCAAATGAGTGGCTGTGTTACCTTGCAAAGTGGGTCAAGGTCAACCATGTTTGAACTTAACCTTGGCCCAAAAGAGGACTATAATCATGTACAATATAAAACCCATCATATAAAGTTTAATATTTATGGTGGCATGCTGAATTTCCAGATTCAAGAAGTAGATGTGTGACACTGGAAATTGGGTCAATGTCATTCATCTTCAAACTTCACCGTAACCTGATAAAAAAACTATGATGACATGCAATATGAAATCATTTAAGTTTGAAAACTTCCTGAGTTATCATATGGACACCAAATTCACAAATGTGGTTCTGTGACCTTGGGAATTGTGGCGAGGTCACCGATCTTTGATCGTGACTTGTCCCTTACAGGGTACTAAGATCTTGTGCAATATGAGAGCCCTAACTCAAAAACGTCTCAAGTTATCATACAGATGCCAAATTGACTAATGTGGCTCCGGGACCTTGGGCATCTTAGAACTTGAGGTAGCCGTTATAGAGTACTAAAATCCTGTGCAATATGAAAGCCCTAGCGTAAAAACTCCTTATGTATTCATACAGAAACAATCCGGATGGACAGCAGACGGACAGACCCTTGGATTACTGTAGTGGACTCGCCTTTGGCGCTCCCCTAAAAAAAAGAAGAAGAAAAAAGATTTCCAGCACATATATTTACTTTTGGCAGACAGAATCATTGTCCAAATTAAGTCCTTGAAATGCAGCAAAAGCAGTTCTTAGACTCCAAGCATACAATCACTTGATTAAAGAAATTGTCTGAAGACCCTGATGGCAACATTGTCATATGGATGAACTCATGCTGAACAGGGCCAAACCGACTCTCGTATTTTTTTAATACTGGCACATGCCGATGCTTCCACGGAAGGTAAAGAACACGAGGATAAGTCATAGTGCTTGGTGCAACGCCACAGGTTTTGTCTGTAGATGTATAAATATTATACTTGAGGAAAAATGTGCAACATGGTTACTTCCCCATCGCGTGCCAGCAGTATTATACATTCGGTCCTTACCTTCCTGTTTCTGATCGGTAAGGTGACACAGCTGACAGTGATGTAAATAAAAGGTCTACAAAATGAAATGTACTTAAAACAGCTATAGCCATTTTCTCTTGAGTATTACACCAATAGATAATAAATAAAGGTGTAACTATCCCATGTAGAGGCCATACCTGTTTAACTCAATCACCGCAGAAAGCGACTGTAGTCGAATACCAAGATGGCTGCCTAGGTATGTGACATTTGTCCTTGAAAATGAGCTTTGACTTCTGATCTTGAAACTGACCTTGCCAAAAAGTGCATTATGCACATAAGTGACATTTCTATTTCAAACAAATTTGTTTTTATGCAGTTTTAGATATGAACTGTTGGTTGGTATAAGAGGAAAATAATTGTAACCAACAGTTTGTCTTCTAAAACTCACAATGTCGGCATAAAGTGCCCTCTAGCACAAGCGAAAAACATTGTTCGCATTATATCATTTACCTTTATATATTGTATTTGCTATAAATGTGTCAGATTGATTCGAAGGATCACAAATGGACCAATCTTCAGATGGAATAAAGGGCACCACCGGATAAATTTCTTGCTTCGTGTGGTTTAGCTTTTTAATTCCAAGAAAGTTGCCAAATAATATGACCTCTTCTCTTGAAAGTTACCTTGTAACCTCGAGACTGACATTGCAAACTAAAAACCATGATGTTCATTGCAAGTGCTGACAGGTTGAATTAAATACCATAACAACGTTTTTTGATTCAATATGCAGCATCAAATTAGTCAAAATAGTTGTAAAATATGCTTAGAAATTTATCAGTCGGAGGTCAACTTAAGAGGAAATGACGCGGTGAAAGAGTTAAAGCCCAAATGAAGTCTTGGTCAACAGCTTTCTTTGAGTCTGAGGAAAGCTGTTGACTTTGTCTCAAAAGTAGCACTCTAAAGTTTAATGAAAAAGAATAAGTATCGAAAGCAATGTATTGCATTAGTACCCTTGATAATTATACTCGGTATTTTCTTTAACAAATGTCATAGACCGGGTTTTGTGTTTTGTGGACAGAAAACAGATAATTAATGTTAGAATCCGTAAAATTAAATGGTAAACTGGATGACTGACTCAAAATATTTGTCTCCAGCCATGGACTTGAGTGGTTACATATAGGATGTAAAAACTGTGTACAGCAGTTTTATAGGTTACCCCACTTTACAAATTAGGTATTTTGACATTATCAGAGGTAAACGTTGATAATTCTGTACCTCTGCTATCTACGTGCATAACAATGACTACTTCCATTGAAAAAGCTATAATTATTGCATGTGCCGATAGTTCGCTATACTGATGGCCTCAAAATGAACTATAATTATTGCATGTGCCGATAGTTCGCTATACTGATGGCCTCAAAATGAAGTTGATTTTCAGTAAACGTAATTGCAAGGTATAATCCTGAAATTAGCATTCAAATGCAGGATTGTAATATGAACTGTGTGAAAAGGGCACTTATGCATTCAAAGCACTATTAAAGAACCCTGTGCTCTTAATAAATTGTTCAAAGTGGACAGTGTGGTAACATACTAGATCTCTATAACATGTATTATATCGCACTAGCATGCCACAATAAGTTTCATATAAAAAAAAAATCGAAACGTTTTCAGTGCCGCTTTAATTTGCTGTTTTGAAAATCCTATTTTATTTGCACTCCCTCAGCACGCTGGTATTGCCAAAATGGGAAAAATGCACTGGGATCTTTTAATGATCATGAGACATATTCTGTAAAGCTACTGATAAAAGAGAAAGCGAACTGTAGTTTTGTATGAGATATTGTAAGGAAGGAAGTGAGAGAGAGAGAGAGAGAGAGAGAGAGAGAGAGAGAGAGAGAGAGAGAGAGAGAGAGAGAGAGAGAGAGAGAGAGAGAGAGAGAGAGAGAGAGAGAGAGAGAGAGAGAGAGAGAGAGAGAGAGAGAGAGAGAGAGAGAGAGAGAGAGAGAGAGGTCATGGCAGTGGAATTTGTGATCTCAACATTTTTCTACACCCATGCAGAGATGATTAGCCATGTTAGCCTGCCTTATGTGAACTGTGTACTGCCTGTATTCCTCAGCCCTTGGACATTTTCTCTGTAACACACATCGTATATGGAAAGGTAAATGTTTTACAGTTGTTACATCCTACAGTCATTTGTATCGGCTACATGTGTCGCTCACATTTTTCTCTCAATCGTCAGATGCAGCTACCTCACCACGTGGAACCAGTTTGAACAGCAAACGAGAAGCAATGCATTTGACTTGTGGCAATCGGTGAAATCGTGACAACCATCCCATGCCATGCAGAAGAAAAGCCGTAGCTGCATTATCATCAATTCTAAAACTGATTATTTTTTACCATGCCCGCCTACATGTTATTACGTGAATTTTATCATTGTTCACTTGATAGGAAGTTCATGCTTTTAATTCTCACTGTACTTCAATGTACTGTGCCTCGCTATCGACATATTTCGGTAAAAATTCAACATCCACGTTGTGTGCTACTCATTATCACGTTTTAGGAGACTCTTTTTATATGCTCGGGCTGTAGTGCAAGTGGAAAAAAATGCTTATACTGTTTTTTCTTCTTTTGATGCATCGTGGAGGCAACGGATATTTAACTTGCGCTCGCAACTTAAAAGTAGACAATTATTTGGTACATACAGTTGTCCTTTCATATATTTATTATTGTTCACCATTACACTGAAATTGGCGTAATATGCTACATGTTTTTATAACAGACTAATACTTATCATGCTGATTTATGACTAAAAAGTCAAACTTACATGTTGTATAAAATGTTATGCCCTTCCAGAGTTGTTTGGTACTCAGAGTAAGCTGGCATTTTAACAGGGTAAACTTAGAACTCTTTAATCTATAATAATTTTATATCGACCTTAATGTTAAATTTATACACGTCAAAAGATGTACCCGTTTCTGAAATAAAATGTGTAAGTATACATGCATATACATAACGTTGCTTCATGCGCCGTCCCCAGGTCAATAACACGATTACTGTAAGCCAATTTTTTTTATATTAATTTTTGGCAGCAATTAAAAGTCTCAGGGCTTCTTCCCATTCATATATATATATATATATATATATATATATATATATATATATATATATATATATATATATATATATATATACATATATATATATATACATATATATACATATATATATATATACATATATATATATACACACACATATATATATATATATATATATATACATATATATACATATATATATATATATACATATATATATATATATATATATGTGTGTGTGTGTGTGTGTGTGTAATAATCGAAAGAGTGGAGGTTAGAGCGATCATATCGTCGAGCTGCAACGAGGTGGGTTGTAAGGCCTCCGGGCGACCAGTGACACACAGGCTGGGACACTTTGACCACAGCAATCCTGGTAGTTTAACATAAGACATGTTCGTAACCTTGTGTTTTCGTTGTAGATTATTTATCGCGATCTCATCGCTCAAATTACATGGTTCCACACATTTCAAACTCTCAAAGCTATTAAAATAAGAAACGCACGGAAATATAATGACAAGTTTAATGCTCAGAGAAAGGACCTGAAGTGGCGTCTGGATTTAAGAGAGTCTTTGGTGGCAAGGGGCCTCGTACATACGAATTCAATAATATACTTATTCTGTTATTCGTCCTTTTTCTATAACGTAGAATGCAAGTGTCCCTACATGTTGAGCCACTTGCTTTGAAGGTCTCAAACTATTCATGAGGTTTGGAACCATACCGTCGTGCACACAGTACCGTTCTGAATTGGACAGCGTTATTGGCATTGCAGCGCTGAAAGTATGCAGATGTTTCCAGATAATCAAAGATGAGTCATTCCATGCTATAGCGAGGAACGGGACGTGTTGGTATCGCGCCAAATGGATCACGCAAGAATGTCACACTGGGCAACATTTTGTGAATAAAGAACGCAGATGGGTTTCTCCATAAAGATCTCCAAATCTGAGTATGTTTGTCGATTAAAATTCCATGTCTATTGCGAACAATGCAAAGAGATGCTTCTGCCTTTGTTATAAAAAGCATTCTCAGCGTAGATACTTTTTTGCGGAATCTCTGTGACTGTCTACCAGAATCAGTGGCATATCACGTCCCATGAAATTGGAAATGTTTTTACCTTCATCGTTAACATGTCTGCATGCTTCTCAATGTCATTAAATCTGATAATCCTCCAAGCGGCTTCTCAATGCATAGTGAACAAAGTCTCTAGACTTGTGAAATGTTGAATTTACCTGAGGGCGCCAGCAAGTTTACTCTAGAGACTGGTCGAAACCCGAAAGGATTGCTAAGACAGATGTAAATCACACGTCTCAAAGATTTTGCAACATAAAAATGCATATTTGAGTATATTAAATCACTTGTGATCGATGATGTAGAGTTTTGTGGTGACAGAAGGATGGCAGAGACTTGCGCGTTTGCCGAGAACTGCTGTGCATAATGCCATAGGCATTTGTATGGGATGTAATAATACATTCCCGCTTCAACAAGCCTCTTGATTGCGAAGGAAGACCAAAAAAGAAGTTGAGCTCACGGTTCTTGTCCAAATGTGTAGCCAAATTGTCCAAGTATTGCTTGCTAGCAATATACATGGGAAACAATATCGATATACTGAAACCTGTATTTGAAATTTATATGTGGATCCTCAGAATTGTAGAGGCTCGTATCCATCTTTTCTTAGGAAAATTGCTTTTACCACCACTTAACTGTTTCTGATAAGTTTTCGATCAGATGGACAGTGTGCTTTTTCGTTTCAGTGCTACAAGGGTTTGTAACTTGACGTCTTAATGATAAACATGCTATTTATAATTATTTCAAAAGGAATGACTCCTGGATGCTGGAAATTGAAATCAGATTTGCGCTGGGTTTCTTCACTCTCAGTGAAACGTGGTAGAAGTTGGTTCATTCGTATTTATCAGGTGTTATGACAATTCTTAAGCTTTATTTTGACCCTTTCCTTCTTAGAATAAGACTTACTCAACAGCTTTCCTTGCTGATGTGAGACTAAATTAACAGTTTCCCTTGTTTTTATTAGAAAGACTCAAAAGTTTCGTTTGTTAGAATGGGACTGGGTTACCAGCTGTTTTCTCAGAATAATACGAAATCAACAGCTTTTTTGTTTAAATCAGACTGAATCAGATCTTTCCTTGTTTGAATAAGAATGGGTCCACATATTTCCTTTTTAGAATAAGACTGGGCCAGCTGCTTTCCTTGTTAAAATGAAACTAGGTCAACAGGTTTCATCGGTGTTTTGTTTTGACTGAGCCGGGCCGGTTATATTTTCTATTTTTGAATGACGAAACAATGAAAAGGAATAATGTAGCATGAGCCAGATCAATTGGATATATGACGTCACCACAGTCCAGACATGTTTACTTTTACGCAGCAAAAAAAAAAACCCACCCATCCAATGCAGATCTGATTTAATTAATTTGAACCACCCTGGTACCATTGTTCAAATGATAAAATCAAGCCATCCATTAAAACATATCACAGTCTGATATCACTACACTTACACGACAACCTGTACCTAATGAAAGGCTCAGGTTTTTTGAAATTTAACTCAGATTTTATCAGAACTGAAGAGTATAGAAATACAAGAGAAGACATTGCAAAAGACTGTTAACTGTAGAATGTAAAATACAAAACACAAGCGTGGTGTGGGATGCAACAAAGGCAGAAATTAGGAGAGAAACAATTAAACCTTCGAAATAGAAATCAAATATTAAGCAACAGGAAGAAGCAGCACTTATTAGAAAAGCAGAGGTACAAATATTTATTGAATTTCCAAACGAGGTGACCAAGACAAGAATACATAAGCTCAAAGAAACAAATTGAGATATTAACGATATACAAACAAGTGGAGTATTGATACTCTCAAGAACCAGGTGTAGAGGGTTTAGGGCAAAGCCGCAAAGACGTTCTGGGTCTGGAATAAAGAAACTACAAAAACAAAGGGGTTTCGAAACCAGTAGGTAAAAATGGCAAAGAAACAACAAGCTGAGAGGAAATTCGAGATAAACAATAGAGCTCTTCTGAAACGCTATATAGAAGGAGGAGTCAATAAAACACACATATGAGAAATTAAGATAAATTCTTGAATGAAGCAGAAATACCAAAATAAGATGATCACCAAAGATCCAAATGTGACCAAGAACTAACAGAAGAAGATATTTGGATGGCAACAAAAGATTTCACATTAGGAAAGAGCGAGATACATTAAGGATGGGGGATTCAAAATGATACATTTAATCTCAGGTTGAAGCATTATTACTTTATTAGGTTAAACGTTTGTATGCTCGCCCAAACCCCACATGGAAAACATTTTTTAAGCATTCCTTCCATATATTAATTAGAAGACTTATTTCAAAGTATATGTTTTATGGACAGCGAAAATAAAGAAACACTATTTTTTCTATAAGTAGTTATTGAACAGTTGGAGATCATCTTAATATAATTTCAAACTAAAAAATGCAGATGTGTTCGACAAGAACTGATATGGATTAATGGCTATATAACAAGAGGAGGAAAATTTGTGTTCTATAAACAGTAATATGAAAAGGGCATCCTGCATGCAATCGATATTTCACAGTGGTGGGACCTTTATGACTGATGAACAACTGACAGCCAAATATGGTTAAATAGTGAACTTCCTAGATTATTTGGCTATACGATTAGCTAATCCAGGGTCACAGAAACTGTATCTGATTACACAGCCACTTTTGAGCAAATTAGTTTGTGATACATACAAGAAATGAAATGTAAGGATTCTTATTGGATGTTCATAGAAGAGGAAAAGAAAGAAGCAACAAGCGTAAGGAAATCGTAAGACGCATTTGCAATGATAGCTGTAGATGGCCTAAAATAATTATTCTATATTAATGTACAATGTAAGCACGGCTACACGATTTTCAATTTTTAATCCTACATTGCTATGTCATCTCTGGAAGCAGGTAACATAAATTAGGACTTGTAGAATCCAATGCCTGTGAATTTTGCGCAGAAGCAGACACAGTTGCCTGTAGATTCTGGGCAGTAAAAAGGGTTAAAGATTATAGAAAAACGTTTCAGCAATGGTGGAATCAGCAAAGATTATGCATGTTATGCCAGCGACTTAGTTTATGTTATGGAAATGTAATTTTTTGGCCTGTACAACAATATTGACTTGAACTGCTATTACATTTCGAATTATACAATCACACAGCAAATATTTCATTCATAGGAAATTTTGTAACAAAAGGAAAGTTTCTTTGGAAATTGTACACATTACATTTTTTTTAATCAGGTAGACAAACATATGTTGTACTTAAAGGAAAAAGGAAAAAGGAAAAAGGATATACTTTTATGCATTGTTGAGGTAATGTATCAGTCTGCAAGAATGAAACAAAATTAAGACATTACCGTATTTAAGGACATTGCAAACTATCTGAACCAAAAATCAGGATTTTGTGTGCCCAGTGTCATTTTCGTATGTGAGGTTTTGCAGCCATCAAAACAATTTTAAATATACCAAATTTGCTTTTGTCGACTTTTGCACTGTGTTATAATATTGGAAATATTAATTGAGGTATATGTCAGTGTCTCACGAATACCAACATGACTCAAGTATACTTGTGGCTTCAATAAGCTTTCTTGTGTGATCAGCTTAATTTCGTGGTATCCTGGTGCAGGTCATTATCATATATATGAACAAAAAGACATTGAAGATTCACTGTCATTGAAGTCTCTGTCTGTGCCATATCAGGTTTAGAATATGCAATGCAGTAACAACAAATTGTAAAGTCACATAGGTGTACAAATATACATTAGTGGCATATCGCAAGTAAATATCACGTGATTTCGTAAATTATGTTCGGGCCATCATTTTTTTAATTCAAATAAAACGGCATATTGTCAAAGCACACGATGCAGTCGTGTTCCTTAAAAATACGTTGTCGCTGGTGTCCTCCATTACCGTAACCGTCAGTATTTTCAGAAAGATCACAATAACAAGTTCTGCACAGGTAAATTCATAATGTCAAGATGCCAGAAGGCATATCGATTTAGATACGCACAAGTGAAATGTATTGGTTTGTTGAACGCAGACAACAACTACAACATACAAAGGTACATATTTAAATGGCTTACCAAATATCCTGTGTGTTTCATTGAAATCAATGTGATTAATTTTGTATGTAGTCCACAAGATTCCTGCGAAAAAAGTCTGACCATACTAGCCAAAGCTAAAAATACTTGGCTGGAATTGTCAGATACTTGTACTCAATCATAAGGAAAATTATGATGCACTTTCAAATACTGCACAGGGGTGATGATATATGTTAAGCGGGTAATTAGAAAAAAAATAGGAAAAAGAATAAAAAAAAACAGATAGAAGTTGAGGTTGTTCATCTTAGCGCATTTTCTCTCTGTCAATGTTTGATTAATTTCAAAGAAGATAACGTAGGCCCAATGTCCTGATCTTCTTGCCGTCATTTGTATCAATTCAATGGAAGCACAAACTTGGACAACTAAAATATCCATATACAAATGGTACCATAAGCTTGAATATGAGAACATACAGCAAGAAAATTCAGCAGTGCACCGTTTGAGTTGATTGATAAAACTCTAGTGCAATTCTTCAGCATAGAGTGGGATATGAGCTGAGGACATGGCGTCTGTAATTAGGACTTTTTGAAATGTTCGATTATTTTGACCTTTTCCGCGAATAAAAGACACCACACACTCTCTCTTTCCATAATATATATATATATATATATATATATATATATATATATATATATATATCTGTGCTTGTATGTGTGTGCGTGTGGGTGTGGGTGTAGTTTCAAAGATTATTAGAAAATTAGGCTGTAATAAGTTTATATATTTTTAGGCTTGCCTGTTTTGCTTTTTAATTCTATCTTTTCTTTTGTCGTCATTCCGTTTTAACATTCACTTTCAGACATTTTTGACTAACATGTTGTCTGTCAGGTTGAACCCCTAGGGGCTATTTGTAGCAACAGCAATTGTACTAAGAATAGCGTTAAGAAAAATTGTGTTGCGATATCATGTTTTTGACTAAAATGCTAATGATATCCATTCTTTTCTGACATGCTTAAGTACACATTTTCTTAATAACAAAAAAATATGTTCAAATTTGACAGTATTTACTCAAATGTCACAAACCTAACTCATTACGTTGAAACCTTGACCCAGGGTTGATAGTGAAATAGAACTTTATTTTGTTGGAAGACTCTCAAAGTGAGGAGGAGGTGTCATCATGGGGTTTGTTTTACATTTCTGGTACAGGATGTTTATTGTTGCAGTACTTGTTAGGATGATTTTTCTTGGCTTGCACAGGTAGTCAAACTGCAACTGTGTATTTTACTGTCACTGGGACTGAATATACTGCCGCAGTTGGTTTCTACTTCAGTTATACATAGGTAGGTGGTCTAACTAAGACAGGCTATACAGCTAAAAAGGGTACATACTGGTTCAGGGGTAGGTCAAATTGATCTTTTCTGAACTTGAGCTATATAAATGTAGTGATTATGTGATCCTCTGCATTTATAAGCAAAACGCATTTAACTATTCATCGTTTGCCACGTTCATATTTATCATTATTATGCAGGTTGTCTTTGCTGAATACTTAGCTTAGACAAGGAGCCACAAGACATGTACGGGTATAGGCTCCCAAACGTGTTCTGATTAGCTACCCGCTCAAGACCCTTTAATTTATTTGGGTTAATATGGCCTATGTCTATGTCAAAATCCAACAGAAGAACGTGTGCAATATGGAAAATAGTTTCCATTACGCCATACATTTCCATAGGGGACGACAGTGTTGTATATTGTCCCAATCAAATATTTCTTGTAGAGACACCCCTAAAATTTAGCATTGTCACAAAATAGAACTAATTTTCTACGTTGGAATACTGTGTGATCAACCACCATGAAGAGCGTTCTCTGTTGAACTACACGACTGATTACATTGGCATGATGTGTACTGGTTGCTAGGAATAATTTATCCGGGCGCGTCCTCATTTATGATTGGATATTTGTGCCATGCAACATGGGTCGAGGTTGGTTAACATAAACGACACAACTTCGATTATAATGTGATTTTGAAACCTCAAAACTGCCCTGTTTTAAGTCTGTGTACCGTTACCAGTGCTTATGATGCAGTATGCATGATGAGAATGTGGTGAGCGAACCTTGTTCCATTCAAACAGGACGAGATATTCAAAGTGTAATAATGTTTTGGTATTATCTGGATCATACAGGGGGTCTTTATATCCACTAATTTTTACAACGGGGAAAATATTTTAAATGTTGCTTTTTGTAATGACGATGTTAACCATGAAAGAGTAACTCGCAAGGTGCGTCATTGTCATGCCAATATACGATCGAAAAGATAGTACAGCAGAAAATGGTCATTTAGCTGTTCAAAACATTTTTCAAATAAACTGTGTTCCAGGCAACCAAAAAAATGTTACACACCCAGCGAGTCTTGCTTAAATACAGCTTTTGAGCCCATGCCCCTAATATATATCGCCATGGTCGAGTACAAAAGCCAGCAAATATTCACACTGACCATTTGGGGTCATGTAAGCAATATCTGTTTTTCACTTGTATTTCTTTTTAAATAAAATGTATCCAACCAAAGATTCAGCTTCAGGTCAGCTTTATTTAGCATAAGTAGTGCAAATGTTTCCAACAGAAGCGATGGAAAGAAAAACAAAGGAATACGACTGAATAAAATACAGAATGACATAAGAAAAATACTGACATAAGGGAAGATTATATCAAATGCGAGAATTGTGCTCAGTAGGAAATTTCGAATGTCGCTATCACCAGGACTACAGAGGTTAATTTCATGAAGTAAGGCTGAAATTTGCCGGACGAAAGACTGATTTGATTTGGTTTGATTTGATTTCTTTATTCTTTTACCAGGGTCACTGGTAAAACAAGATGAATGACATGACATCATTGAATCAATGAATGACACATTTGGGAGGGTTATGGTGACATCTTCATTGAAAATTGCACCTCAAAAGATGCCTTGACTGAGGGAGTTAGACGACATTGGTTGGACTTGGAACTTAGTGCAACAACTACCCGAAAACTAATCAGAAACAGCCACTCACTTTGTGCAACAATTACCCAAAACATAATCAGAAACATCCATCCCATTTAACATCCAATCAGATGCGACTTGTTTTATGTGGTCCTTCTGACACTGTAGTCTGTATTTTGGTCATTTTCAAGATAATACAAACGCTAGTACAGAAAAAACGCACAGAAGATGGTATTTCTTGCGGGAATAACGTTCTGAAGGACATATTGGCCATACAGGTTAGCTAACAAATATATTGCCGTTGAGTGGCTAGTTGTATCAATGTATGCACATCTACGGGGGAATGTGAAGACATCAGGGGCACTTTTTTTTATCGTAAAAGGCCTACAGATCAACACATTAAAAATTGGATGAAATGCAGCCACGTGGATTGTTATCACTTCATACGACTACTTTCAACACCTTTTTCGGTGATGATATAGTTTTTTTCAGCTCTAAGAAGCCAGAATTCAACAAAATTCGTGTCTTCCTATGAATGGGGCTGTGACGTCATCTGGGGAACTTTCACCACAAATCCAAGCAGCATATCGACGGGGGGGGGGGGGGGCTGCTGATTACGCGAGGGACACTCACGATAAGTTGAATCTTCTGTGTTCATGAAAGTTTTATGTGGAAGAGACTGACAAGAGTTTTGACGGTGATGGTTTTTTTGGGGGGTGTTCTTTTTTCCTTTTCTCTTTTTTGTTTTGTTTTTCTTCGTCTGATTTTTCTCTCTCTCTCTTTTTGCGTTTTTTTTTTTGGGGGGGGGGGGGTTGTGGCGGGACGGGCTCGTCAGATTTCAGGCTTGCGTCCGTAGTGGCAAAAGGCAGAGACCAAACAAGTATCATGGTCACAGGGACCCGTCTTCGGATCGGCCGGTTCAAGAGTACAAGTCCTGGAGAGTGTAAATTTACGGAAAGTTAATGAAAAGGCGCTTTTTTTTCGTAGCAAATGCTATGAAACTAACATTTAAGCAGGAATTTCTGCTTTGAGAAACTTGCGTGGAGAAAAATAAACCATAATCAAAGCAAAACATTTGTGCCATAAGGGGCTTGGCTGAATGCTGTGGCAGCTTGCTCAAGGGGGAAAAAAACATAAGGCACAGCGACTCACAGTAGCGTGCCCCTGTTGCACTGAGTGTAATAATCGAGATAATTCCAGTCAATTGATAAAATATTTGAAGTTTTTTAACTCTCACCGCCCATCATTGTGGTCGCGGTAGACCACAGTCAACAGTTTAGAAAAAAAATATTCCACACTGACTTGTTTGCATCAAGATCGTGTCCCATTCAGGACTGCACTTCCGCATCACATGTAAATTGCAATAGCTTTCGACAATATTTTGATGAGACATTATAAGTTTGTAGCGAGATTTGATCTCTATGCCAGCAATACCTACATTGCGCGATTCCCCTCCCTTTTGATTCAATGAACAGATCGTGGATAAATAAGAGAAGACAAACTTACCATCTCAAAAATGATTGTCATCTTGCTTCTTTTCACACAATAGTGATCTGATATAAACATTTTTACGTCTGGCATTTACGAATTTCTGCATAGGTCAAAACGCAGAGAATAACTGTGACGTTTTATCATGGAACCCCAGAATGTATGGACCTGTGAGACAGCTGAAAGGTCAGAGACAGTTGCATACATAAATACAAAAATGCGCATTGGCTGGTACACTATTAACATGTGCATGTTATGGGACTTTAATACTTCCAATTCAATCCTATCCAGTGTTGTAAAATCTATTTGTGCAAATTGACTCATTTTCAAGTGTACATTTTCGGGTCGGCGTCGATGCTAGTTTTGCCAAAGGCGCAGCAGAAGGTCTGGCAAATTAAGTTGGAACAGCATCTTCCATTAATTTTGGCAGTGTTTCAAACCCCTGCTTTACCGTCATTACAGGGTGGACGCCCATTTCTTCTTCAAATTACGTCGAGCAATGCATCTCCTCTCTGTCACATAGTGTCTCAGCTTTGGATCCTATCGGAAGCGTAAAAGCCTGGATCCTTTCTTTCGGGTATTGGCACAGCGAAAGGCAACACACTTTTTACTCCATGGTGAATGCTTGTAGACTGACTAACCCAGAAAACAAGGCCCAAAATGCGGCTGTCCCTAATTTGCCCCCTATGTTGACAGGCGTAACTCCATGTGCATGCGAGCTGTGAGATAACATGGATTACGTCACGGGAAGTTGTTGCGGAAAGTAACGACAGCTTACTAATGGGAGGATAGCAAACTATACCAAATCTCAGACGGAAAACGGCTTTTAAAGTAATTTTTTTTAATGGTTCTATTTCCACTTTTTTCCAGCAATTGAGAAATTATGGTCCATACACTGGACCAGCATTTTGAATGATTCATCCAGGAGGGCCTTTTAGACGCGTTCAATTCCTAGGTACAGGTTTGGTTGGTAGGCTATGGACGTACAACTTAGCAACGCCTGCGAGGCAAATTGTTTGATATTGAACTTGAAGATGCAATCATAATGCATGTTACCCCACGTTTGCAGACTGTTGGTGACATGTGATGAGAAAACGGAACTTTAACCTAACATGGGTCCTTTACAAAGCAGGAAATCATGTTGCCTTTTGTTGTACTTGCACTGCTTTTCCGTTTATTTCATATATCCATAAACATGACCGCTCAAATTGAAATTTGCTAACATCTTAACCAGAGTTTAATGAAGGACATATAGAAAATTAAATGTGCGGGAAGAGTCTTTGCATTACTTCCTCCACCTCTGTGCTTTTTAAAGGCAACATGAAACAAATGATGCCAATTATTGATGATGATTTATTGTAGGTCGATTATATGTTTATTTATGTCACTGATATGAAGCCTATATGACAAAAAGTAATGATTCGCCTATCCTGTTGTCAAAATAAATGAATTCAAAAGTGGCTAATTATCAGCTACATGGAAACTCGGGAAAGGAACAGGAAGGCATATTTAAACGTTTCCACGGTAGTCGAAATGAGCTCTGTTGAAAATGACATTATCGAGATGCTCATAAGCAGTTGTAAAAGGGACAATGGATACGAGAGCTAAATATGCTTGCAGCTAATGACTTAACCAATATACACCGACTTTTCATTGTATTCCATGCCTCGCTTGTACAGTGTCCCCATGTTATGAAACATCCAGTCAAATGCTAGTTGCATTTTGCATGTTTGTGTGGGCGTGTGGGGAGCTTGCGTACGTCTGCTTGTGCATGAGATTTAGTGCACCTTTTTTTCGATCACTTTAATTGCACACCAGTATTGTACCTACCGTGTTAGAATCATCTGGCCGTACTGTCACCTACTTTGACGTTCATTCATCTTCATGCATAATATAAGTTAATATATTCTAACAATTGATTATGGATTATTTTGGAAGTTCATTAAAAAGGAAGAGCTGCGACTGCCACCACTTGGTAAAACAACTTCGGCAATGCTCGAGCACACTACATTTTCCAACGCTTGAAAAATGTAGTGTTTTTATCAAAAGAAGTCGAGCATAAATATAGCAAATGAAAATTCATAAAAAAACAAGAAAACTGTCACATTTGTTGCACAAATGAAGAAATTTTTCGACATACAAATGAGCAAATCATATTAAAAAAAAGGCTTCAATTTACGCCTATTGTCAGATCGTGTTCATACTATTGCCCTTTTTGCACAGCTGGAACCCACTGTGCCGGAGTATTTGAGGCCTTTTACATGCGCACTTTGCCATGTCGTGGCGCAAGATGTTGTACATTCTGTAGATGCCACAGATACCAGTGAACTTAGATGCTTTTGGGGGGGGGGTACTTTCCCTAGAGGATATTCGGAATGGCGATTGATTTCAATTATATGTGCACATAATATTTTGGAATATTAACATGTTTTTTTTTCTTGCAAAGATCATTTAAATAATTGACACTATGGCTTGATGGGGGCATGCCTAAGCCAATTTGGAGCATATTGAATGTCGTCTGATTTTATCAGCCCTTTAAAAATTGACAGTTATGTGGTGTTGTATACTTCAATCACATGCTTTGTCCATGAACAGCTCTTTCTTTCTTTCTTTCTTTTCTTCTTTCTTTCTTTCTTTCTCAACTTTTGTCCCTTCTGTCTCTTGGCTGGGGTCTGCCTTGACAGTAAAGATGTAAACACCTTATTTGGTATATGTCCGAAATATACTTCATATGTGCATCAATGAATCATATGGCTGTCATCTGAGTACAATTATTGCATCGGAAAGACACAACATGCATATATATATGTCCACTCCACCCAGATATAACATGTCACCCACAGTATACGCTGGAATCAACACGGCAAAACTTGAAATTACTCCACAGCCTGTCTTTACAAGCTTGTGTATTTTAAGCATTGAATATACACACCATTGCCGTGGCATTTTGTTTATATGCAGAGTAATATATTCTGTAAGTGTGTCACTGCAACGCCCGTAACTTATGTGCACCTATTTATCGCTAAAGATTGCAGAATCGATAAAGCCAGTCGCTGCACGAAAGGACTGAGAACAACACATCGTCCCCAACGTGCGGCTCACTTTCCGTTCAGTTTTCAAAGAGACACCCAATCACACATTCCTTCTCGGACTTAACATTGGAGCAGACCCGTTATTCCCAAGAGGTGTACAACGTTCTTTCATTCTTCTTGTCCCCACGGATTTCATCAGTGATTTGTAGCACTGACACAGTAACTTAGTCTAGCACAACCGTAGGACATAAATTATAGGGGACTGTAATCTTGTTGCCCTCTGAGAAATTACATTAAAACTTGCTGTCGTCACGAGATATCGTTACAATTGAGGGCCGGGGTGTGGATGAAGCCGTAGCAGGAACGCAACTACTACTCTCGTCAATAGATATCGCATCTGCTGATGGCTGTGGTGAGGATGAAAATTTAGCGGGGAAACCCGTCTGGTTCCTAGATGTTGTTTCCGTTGAGCGACGGCATAACGATAACGCGCCAGGGAACGAACAACAGCTGTCGCCGTTACAAATTGTCTTTACTGTTGTTGAGGGCTGAGGTGAGGATGATGATCTGACAGCAAAACAGCAGCCGAATTCCTTTTTCAGAGCCTTTCGGAAGCTACTCATGCTGCCGGTGTAAACAACAACGTTGACCGCGGAATTGCTCAACATCAGTAACCTTACTGTAGCCCTGTAAACCAGAAACAAAAATACCTATCGCATACAGCTTGACATTTAAAGCAGATAATGAAGGCACCAAAATAAACAAGAGGGGCGAGTCAACAGCTGTCCATGACTGACCTTGACATTCAACCCAAAATAAGACACACCATGGTCTAAAAGAACGCAGAAGTTTTTTAATTGGTTAAGTGGATGGAGAAATATGCTCTTTTGAATAAATAAAAAAAAAGACAGAAGAAAAAACATAAAAATTTGAAAAATCGATATTGTATTAACATTTGAACAAATTTGGTGGATGTCCATCCAGGGGTACATTCCCATCCACCCCGGAAAGGAAAAGAAGTCGGAAAAAGTGAATCACCATTGTATTCCCCGTTGCCTAACTTGGTAATCAATAGGAATATACAATTTCAGCAAGCATTACCCGACTTGAAGACAAAAAATTAAAAGTCAAGGACCCAGAGAATCCTAACCTAGTGAGCATTTTTGTTTGGCACTTCCATAGGGAACATGTTTCAGCACAATCTGAGTGAAGGTTTTGGAGAAGTCTGAAATACGGAATCACACAAAGAATCGTAAAAATTGATGAAAAGGGCACCATATTTTGAACAAATAAAGGTCTGGGGATACCCAGACGTGTCCATAAAAAATACAAAGCAATTGGGCAAACAGGTTCCGAAAAGATTTCCCAAAAAGTAAACAAAAAGATCTGAAAATCATCCCACCACGTTTGAAGAAAGTCTTTCTACTGGTGTTGGATATAAAGTCGAAATTGCAAATTACCTTTTTTTATTCTTATTGGCGTACGTTGCAATAAATAGGAAAGTTTCTATGCAGCAATAAGTACCCGAGTTGAAAAATCCGTAAAAATGACATCCAGAATGTCACCACTTAATGCACAACTTTGTTTGATCCTTTCACGGGATACATATCTACCAGGTTTCAGCAGATTATGAGTTATGCTTATTGAGAAGTCAAAAATAGCAAAAATATACAAAAAATCGCGAAAAATTACAATGCCACCTGTTGTACTGATTAATATTTAGAGGGCCCAGAAGTGTTCCTATGTAATTTTGAAGCAATTGGCTCTGCGGTTTCAGAGAGATTATTTTGTACGATTTGGCCCCAAAAAATAACAAGATGATAAATATCGAATTATCAATGGAAAGTGATCATTTAAACAAGATTTTAGAGAGACACCAAGGTGCATCAGCAGTATATTCCTCTTTATAGACTCATTATGTAACTAGTCTCACCCCCTAAAATTATAGGCTCATATGTTTCTAATCATAGAAGATCATAAAACTTAAACATTATGAGACCCCTTGGATGAGTTAGGACAGGTAGATTAAATCAGACTTGGGAAGGGTACTTTTCTGACCAGTCTAGACCCAGACTTTCTTACATAATATACCCCGAATGTGTGCCAATAATGTCCTCTCCTGGTACAGACGTGTTTAGACCGATATTGCCTAACTACATACGTGTATGTTGACACCCAAGGGTCTGACCAACCTTTTGCAGACATATTACTACATTTAGTAACAGCCCAAGACGAGACTGTTGCTTAACATTGAGTCATGGATAAGGACATGTCACGACCTGCATATTGGGCCGGAGAAGATGTTATGGATTTGTTTTCGTGTAAAACGGTGAACAACTTTGACACTGAATCATATCGATGTGTCTTTTGACACAACAACTTTGACATTGAACCATATCGATTTGATTGTAAATAATGTGTCTTTTGTGTGTATTTTAAAAATTGTGATCATCTTGTATATATGTATGCATTTATATTTCTTTGTGACCATTAAATGTTTCTCTGAAGATTGCATGCTAGACAACTATGACAAACCGAATATTTGATGTACAATGGAAGTGTTTTCCTAACCATTCTTCCAAAATTTGTCTACAATGTATTTTCCTAAGTGTGGTATCACTTGCCCATAATCATCTGATACAATGGACATTCCTTTTCTGATCAAGAACAAGTCAATACACGTCTGACACAATACAATAGACGTTTCCCTTTGTCATCAAAATAAGTCTTTACTTAAATACTTTCTTTTTTTATGAATTAACCCAGATCATGTTTCAACAGAACCACAAATATGACATGAATAACTGTATACACATTGGAATTGAGCTAGGACGTCTGCAGACGCGTCCAAACGCACTCAGATTATCACTAAGGTTCAGATAGTTTTAGAAAGTGAAAATAAGGATGGAAGTAAAATAAAATAAAATATAATAAACAAACACTAAAAAGAAATAGTAGAATAAAAAATATTAAATGAAACAAGATAAAAATAAAATAAAATTAAATAAATAAAACTTACTCCTATGTTAACAAACGACAAACATGACAGTATTTTAGTTGATTCTCCATACAAAGCACCATTTATTACACTTTTTTGTTGCACATAACATTCACCTGAAGACAATATCCTTCAGGGAAAAGTTCATCTCTCCACTGACAGTTTTTTTTTTAATATTGGGCACTTGGGATCCTGTATAATTTACATTTTTCTGATCTTACTTAGTCTTTTTGTCAGCCTTGTATTCTTTTTCTGTTTGTTGACCTAGTGGCTTTTGCAGCTCTCGCTCAATTTCCTTCCTGTTTCATTTCAGCCTTGGCTTGTTCCAAGGTGTGAGCCACAGGACTGACCAGATTGATGCCTGGTTTGTTTACTTCTTCTTCCTTTCTGTTTGGTTCCGGATTAAGTGGGATGATGTAATATTTATCTGATGTGTATGGAATTTCTCCTTTGTCCTTCTTCTCAAATAAGGTCAACCAGTTGGACCAATCTGTCTTGCGTGAAATCATGCAATGTGATTCAGATGTAACACGCAGGAGGCTTCACTACTTGTTAACGGCACAGTTTGTAAATCTTGGTCCCTCAGATTCATGTGAATTCGATTTACTTGATTTTGCACGATTTTGAAATAGTAAGGATCCACAAAAGTGAGGTCTATGTCTTGGTTAGCCTCTATGGGTCTACGTCTCAGAACTGGTAAATCAAGCCTGGATTATTTCGTGGAAATACTGTTTTACTGTCTTCACTAGACAGGAGTAAGAATAGTTGATCTATGGTGTCTACTTATGGAATATAACCCACTGAACAGGTAAACGTTTCTACTTATAAAGTCTACATTAAATTGTATTATTGCAGTATATTCTTTGTCCACATTCCGCTATAATTCAAGACTGACTTTATTGCTTCTTGAAATTCAGTCTTATTATGTTGCATCGCTTGTTCTATGTAACTCATAATAACGTCTTTCATCTGTTGTTGGATGTCATAAGTAATATGCCTCCTCTGTATGGTCCTCAGTTTGTCAACAGAAATATTAGGCATTTTGTGTGTTTGCATAGTTTTGTTAGATGTGTTTATGTTCTTAACAGCCTGTTGTAACCATTTCATTTTGTCTTTTTTTCAAACTGTGTACTTTCTTTAGATGAATGGACAAGTAAAGTAAATTTTTGCTGCCACACCCTGGAAAAGGGCAATTCTTCTTAAAGCTTCCCGCAGTGAATACTGTGTAGCTTCATTTTCTCTCATACTTATAAGTTTTACAGGTCATCACAGTTGAGATCAACATTTTTAGGTCAAACTTTCGAGGTCAACACTGTGCTTTGCTCAGCATTCTGTGATCAATTTTTTGCCTTGGCCAACTTTTTTTGGTCAACATCAAGTTCAGGTCAACTTTTTTTATCAGCATCTTTTGGTGAACATTTGTTGGTCAACACTATGCTCATCTCAACATTTTTTAGTAGTCAACAGCATGTTCCGGTCCACATACGTTGGTAAGCACAACTTATAAGCCAACCTGTTTTAGCAGGACACAAATCATTAGTTATGCTTCTTTATATGATTCTTCCCCCGTTTCATCTGATCCATAGTCTTGATGCGTTGCTTTAACAAGAAGTTTCTTTACTTTAATGCTGCATGCATAGCTTCCTGCCATCCCATGTCTTCTTCATGCATCAGGTGATCAATGGTTTGCTTAATGGTGTTTTGACTTTTTTTCTCGAGATCATTCAGGACTTCCCACCATTTAGCATATTTGGATCTCATAGCTTTCGCAAATCCTGGCAGTAAGTCTTCATATACTCTCTCCTTGGCTTAACTTGGTGCCATGCCTCCAGGCCTGTATGATTGCACCTAAGGATCATAATCATCTTGCATGTCATCCAGCACCTCAATGATCAGCGGATTGAACACTGCGTTGTCTTTGTCATCAGCAGTGTCCTCTTCTCTGTCTTCATCTGCTTGATAACTCCAGCTCACCCGATCTATTTTGGTCTGTGTAGGGCAAATATCATCATCATCACTGTCATTCATGTGATATCTTTTTTCATGTTTCTCCGAAAAACCACTTGGCCATATGATGTTGTTATTCATCTACGTCAGCAATCACGATATTGTAATAATTGCAAGACACCATATCTGTGATTGGGTTTATGAGTAAACATGTATTGACTCATGTTTTTTACTTGTTGTTGATAAGGTGGCATACTGAACAAAACAAGATAATGACAAAAGTTGTTTGGTTAACACAGATTGACCAGAACCTGTTGGAGCAGTGACGACCATGGTGAAGGGATGCTTCAGTTTGAAACTTGTTTCTGACTTTGCCCTAGGCTGTTGACCAGGTGGCTCATGATGGTCGTCCATCGTCCTGAGATTTGCATCTGGGACATGTAGAGGACATGGCAGTGACTGGAATGCAATCTGTTGGTCTGAACAGTGTGATGTATTTTGGTGTATAGACAGTTGGTTTCTCTTTAGGTTGTCAGACTGGCTAATTGTTATATCACACATACAGCAATAGTGCAACATCTTCATCTGTGTCACGACCTTGAGCTCTCACTCAGCGCTCAGGCTACTTATAGAGTACCGCAGATGTGACAGGAAGAGGATGGCAAGGAGGGGAGGTGAAGAGGAGGTGGAAGGCCGTGAGGTGAAGAAGGGGAGAAGAAAAGGAGTAGAGCAGAAAAGGAAGAAGACAGGAGGTCAGAAGCAGAAGGTGGAGTGAGAGGAGTAGGAGTGGAAGTTCGGAGGACAAAGCGAGGGGAGAGGAGAGGGGAATAAAAGGTGAAGGAGGGAGGTGAGGAGGAGGAAGAGTGGAGGAGGTAAGTGAGAAGGGGAGAGGAGGAGACAGGTACGGAGCAGGGGAGAGGAGGAGAGGGAAGGAGGTGTAGGGGTAGTGGTGACGAGGAGTGAAAGTGAGAAGGACGAGGACAAGGGATAATGAGGTGGAGGAGGAGGAGGAGGGTTGCTGAATTAACGATACTTTATGCATTGATATCAAGTTTGTTCAAAACACTTTATTGTGAGGATGGGGTGTCCTTTAAATGACCTTTGTATGACTCAGCTAGGGAGTTTACTCCCGCTGCAGTTCACTGCAATGCAGACAGGTATCTGAAGCACCATCTCCTGGACCACATATAGCACAATATAGATGTCTACAAGGTACGTACACTTTGCTAGGACTGTGTGGTTTATCCAATCACCCACAACAGGGTACTTAACAAATACAGCGAGGCAAGGGAAGCTACTTTAGACATTTTTGCTGTATGCACCATCCAGTAATGAGATGTGTTTTTCAATGTAGTTTTTCACTTAGTGCAAGTAAAACATGGCTTGTCATATTCTGGCCTTTCATGACATGGTCGACAGCCCTTGTATGTTTTGCAATCCATGTGAACCTTATCACAGTTTCAAAACAACTGATGATCACTTCCAACATCCACCTAATTTTATACAACTTTTTAATGACGTCAAAAGTCATGTGACCTTCCAGTTTTAACCAATATTGAACTTATCTCTTCCCTGTGGAGCTATACTTTTTTATTCCCCTGTGGGTGGGGGGGGAGTCATTTTTTATCGCGTGTGGAATGTGCAGCCAACATGCTTTATTGTCCACTTGCAAATTATTGTTGTTCTAACTCAATGATGCATGGTAGAACTGTATTGTCTATTTGAGTTGTTTCATGCCTCTAATGAGCATCTTGCCCATTGAATGAATATCCTTTTTTTAAAATATGGCTGCTGTGAAAAGTTCTGGTTCATATTGAACACATCAGTTCTTTGACATCTTCATCAACTTAAGGTGTGTAGTCAACACGTGCAAAGCAGATATGGTGACCATCCTTATGGTTGTGAAGAATCTGGTGTAGCCAGCTTTCTAGATCAGTCCGGCTTGAGCATCGCGCCCTCTTCTTGGCTTCAGTGATACAGCAAGCATACCCATTGTACTTCATCTCGCGGCCTTAGGAAAGCATACAGCAATCTCTGTTCTGTTAATGTCCCCAGATATGATAGTTGTGCTTGTGGGAATTTTACTCAACATCTTGGTATACAGAAGATAAATACTGCAAAACATTCTCACATTAGAGTTGGGTCATGCAAACCACATTCATCATCTGTACCATTTTGTAGCTTTGCCTCCTCAGCCCCCCCCCCCCCCCCTTTTGCAGTCTGATTTAACTCTACCTGCCCCAACAACTCCAAGGGATCCTATCATTTTTAATTTTCATGATCTGCTATTTTTAGATACCCATGAAGATATTATTCTTTTTTATTGTACTACTTTCATTCTTATTAAGTTTGAAGATAATCTGGCTGATGGGTGCGCAACAGTCGAAAATGTTCATTTTAAAGTGATATACCACGGCTCTCCACCTATCTGATAACTGCAGTTGAACTGCCGTCAAAAAACCAACTTTTTTTAGTTTTAGTAAAATATAGTGCATATATCTAGACTGAGTTAACAAGTTTTCTCGGCGCACTTTTGCAACAATGTGCTCCAAGTAAAACTGTTGGCTTAGGCCATACACTTTCTCTGAGGCTACCTAAGTTCGACAAGGCATATTAATACTCAAATTAGAGGCTTCTGCGACAGAAGTTTAAAGGAGCATGCTTTATGATAAACCAGATATATGTCAATATTTTCGCGACTGGCGCTTAGAAAGTGGAAGATTGTGACACTTCGCCTGTAGATTAGCAAGTTGCCATACTTTACTTTGAATATGATACTCTGTCATATGCTGTGAAGAGGATTTAGCAAGCCTGGTGGCCTCATTGCTGGATGAATTTAAGTGAGTTTATGTGACTCCTCGCTCTAATTTTGTAAGTACCTTGGTTATACTTGTCACATACTACTTAACTACACATATAAAGACAAGACCAAATTTGTACTCATGACCAGAAATTAGGTATATGTGAGCTTGAAAATGTTTATGGTATATATCGAAGCACTTCAGCATTTCCAACTAAGGGTTTCTCACGTGTCAATGAAGTAAATAAAAAAATGTTTTTAGTGAAAAATACCTGACATAGGGACTAATATAATAAGTTGGATCTACGGATTGCACCACCAAGTACACTGTTAGGGGTGTCCAGCACACCATTGCACAGCCGACCAGTCTGCTGGTGGTTGTCCGTATCTTCTGCCGGTCCAAGACCGAAGAGTTCAATGTAACCGTGCAATTCTTCATCTGTAATTCATAAAACAAAACACTCTTAAACGACTTACTCAAGCTCTTTGTTATTTTTGTTTTTTCAACGGCTGCATTGAAGCCGTTGTTTAATTACTCATTTGCTTGAAAATTTCTCAGACTAGGTACGATGCTATATTTTCCGTGTGCCTATGTGTAACTCGTAAAACCGTTGCTTAAAAGGTTAAAACTTGTCCATGATAAAACATTCAAAATTGTTTCAATGCTATAATGACTTTCACGTGACCGAGGTATCTACATTTAACACCAGTCATATATCGCAAACAGAAGGGCGGCCTACACTGTTTTACTTTAGCATGAGTAAAGAAGCAAATTTTTCTGTAAACAATTCCGTGATACAAATAGAACTATTTACGGTGATCTCATATGCTTGCCATTTTCCCTTCTAACGTCACGTCAAGGACACAAAAATGATTTATATTACGCTGATGTCGCATCACAATTACCGGGAGACAAATTTTACATTGAAGGTGAATAAAGGACACAATCACGCTTCTTTTTGGAACATGTCTAAACCCATATAAATTGGTCGGCTGCCACTGGCCATAGAGAGTAATGGTGAGGTAAAAGCAAACAAAAGAGCACGACCTGAAATGTCACAGCTGTCTTGAGAACAAAGATGATTAAATGTGACATGGTTTGTCCCATAAGTGATGGCTCACAGACGTATGTTAGCGAAAATTGTTGCCGGTCATGAGTTGCTGATCAAATGACTCATCCCAAGGAAACCAGATGATTAGGGACATGTTACCTTGATGGGTCTCTTGCTACAATTTTTATTCAAATTGTTTTGTCGTTACTGTTAGAATTAGGACAGAGTCTTGAGGCTAACAATATGGCTATGAGCTGTTCATTGCTTGTTGGTGGGTATAAAGGGAAAAGGGTAGAATGCTTGAAGATCTGTCCGAATGTACTTGAGACTTTCCATTTTATAAAGGTAACTAACAACAAAAAAGTGAAAGCAGTCCTTTATATAAGTGATGTTGCAACAGGGTTAACTTCATGCCTAACCTTCGTAGTGATGCAACTGACATGAAATATACTGGTTTTGTACATATTAAAATTGTGTTATTAAAACTGTAAATATTAAGGAGAGACAAAAAGGTTTGACACTATCGAAATCAGAATATGCAGCTGTCCATGTTGCGCAATGTATGATGGTTACTGGTTGGCCGCATGCTTTGGTAATGTATTGAGGTGATTCTTTCGAAGCAGTCAAATATACAATCATCACATCTGCACCTGATAATAGAATCCAGCATGGACCCATTCATGACAAGTTGAAAAATATGGAATAACAATGAGAAACGGTTAGTTAGTATTATCAATGGGGCATTCGTATGTAAAAATAATGTATATACATGAGCCACTGCTAATTGCACAAATGATCTTTCCCACGGAGTTAACTGGCATCCGTTCACCATTTAAGATTAGACTTACGTTAATCATATTTCACTTGTGTATACCTTACAGGTACACATAGGAACATAAAGACCACTGAAACCTTTGAAAGGTACTTACATTGTTTTCATGCATGATTTATCAATATGGAGAATAGCGTAATAAAATTTCTCTCGTCAAGTAAAGTATGAAATTGCCCTGTGCGATGCTAGACTGCAAGTTTTGCCAGAAAACCTATCCAAGCTTTCCTGTAGGGAAGAGTTAAATGTGGAATCCAATTTCTAGAGTCTCTGAACAGAGGAACAATCAATTTTTGTGTTTTTAATACAGTGCGCAAAACAAATAAATTGCAAATACCGGGTGTATCCCAAATGTGAAAATAACGCTCTAAATAGACCAATGGAACCATATGTGAAAATAACGCTCCTCGTAGACCAAAGGAACCACGTTGGTGACTACTGCACAATAAAAACTATTGTGGACAACACACTACATGAAGCCAGGCGGGATGGCGTATGAAGCTTTGACAGGAAAAGGATGTTCTGCCGAAAGACAGAAAGATGAATTATTGCGTATTGGGGGATTTTATGGCGCTGAGCAGATCTGCTTGCCTCAGGTACGCTACACTACGGTACATACCTCTCTTTCCAGTTTAATAACCATCCAGATGTAGACACACATAATAATCAAAGCAGCCAAGATGAGCGAGGCCAATAGGTTGGCGGGAGTGAATACGCTATACGCAAACTCTGTGTAGCAGATACCACAGTAGGTGCCTGGTCACATATAAAAGAAGATATATCATTAATTAGAATGTTTCAGCATTCTAATTACGTAACCATGGTAAACGTAACACATATTCTGAAGGCCAGTAAAGGTGCCTGTGAAGGCTTTTATAGAAGAGCAGCGTTGGAATACAAATTTCAACATATTTGCATTGGAGAAAATTTCCAAATTAAATGCAGCACTACCTGGTGAACTTGTGTACAAGAGATTTGCCCGGGTATATATTTAACAACAAAACAAAAACGTTTCACGAACAGAACTTTTGTGGCATTATTATCAGTTGGTTAGTCTTTTATTCGTCAAATGTCTTTTTGGTCAGAGGATCATAAAAATACATTGTTATAAGATTGTGTAAATTTGAAAGTCACCGCGTTCAGGTTGTAGCCTTAAATACATAATGCAGCTCCAAGTGATTGAAAACAACCAGATCACAACCACAGCTGACAAGCATCTTCTGGGCGAGAGAATATCAGATGCCTTGAACGGGTATACTATATGGATGGAACGGCTGATCGTCACTGCCACCAAATTATACGCAGATCCTAAATGGGCCACCACAACCAGTACAAGGAGACTGGTGCAGAAACCCCAGGTACCTGTAATAAATAAAAATTCAGTATGTTTGTGTGTCTGTGTGTGAAGAACGACTTTTTATATATGCATTCCAATGGTCCAGTCACATTTGGTCATTCAAATACAAAGTACCCTACTCGGAAGATAAGTATATTATTTTAGTTATATCTTCTTATTTCATTAGTTTACACTTTGAAAAAGAAAGAAGAAAAGAGAAAAGAAGCAAAGAGAAGAGAGGGGGTGGGAAGTGCAGGTAAGGGAAGAGTAGAGAAACGAAGAGAAGAGAAAAGAAGAGAAGTGAAGAGAGGAAAGGATAAGAGAGGAGAAGGAAATAGGAAAGAAGAAAAGAGAAAACAAAAAAGGAAAAAATAAATGAGTTATGCTTAGTAAAGTGTAATTTTTTCCCTTGTTACTGGCTCTCCATTGTTCCTCTACCTGTGTCGAATAATTGACGACAGGTTTCTGGAAAATATCCCGGTTAAAAGAGTTTTCAAAGTTAAAAAAAATGCATCTTTGCTTTAGAAAATGACAATTTACTCAACGGCCAATATCTCTCAAAATTCAAGTAAACTGAGTCACAAACGAACTTGCATCGGAGACAGCTACTGAAAAACTAAAGATATACTTATGGGCGAATAAAAGCTACTCTATGCGGGATTTCGTGGTGAAACCAACCGAAGAAGTTTAAGTATGCAGCCTATGACCATTTTTTACACTTACAAATAATTTTTTTTATTTTGTACGGCATATGTAAAACACTCAGATACCTTCTCACAAAATATAAATCAAGGAACCATTTTTACAATTATAGTTTCTAGCGTTTCTGATACTCCTCAATTTCGATGTGGGCAAGGTGCTGAAAACGTTTGACATTACTTTCTTGTTTGTCCCTTTCATATTATTCTCAGAGATGATCACCACAGAATTGTAACAACTAATACCCCGTTCAGTCTTGAAACAATTTCATATGGTGCTCCAGGCTGCAGTTTCGAAAACAACAAGAAAATATTTTTGGCCGTCCTAGACTACATTACAAATACTAAATGTTTTCAGTCCGGGGACATCATATGATTTGAATAATCTATATTGAACACTATAACCATGAATTTATATCATTTGTTTATTACACAGTATATTATACATGTATGCTTTACTGTAAAAGCCCGCTGTCTTCAAGTGCTATGTCCTATTTCAATTTGTTAGCTTAGTGCAATGCTCTATTTATTATTCATACTTCACTATTTACAACTCATGAACACCATTGAATGAGAGCATTGTACCAGGAAAGGTCAAATACACAGTCTTTTCAACCATAAAGTCCAGGAATTTTCCTTTCATGCTAAGTTTTTTGTCTTTTCGGCTTTCGACATTGGTTTTAACAGTAGTTCCGTAAATAATTTTCATTGCTGAATAATCTCTAAGAACTAAACTCAAAAGTACCAATGCATGGTTCACATGAACCGCTCATTCTTTTCTATGGCTCTGCTTTTATCAACCTTTCACGCATGCTTTATTCTATCCGTTGATGTGATTGAAAGCAATCAATTACTTGAATGTTTGAATATATCCTGCAAACTTGTGACCAGGAGATGTCACATGCTTGCAAAAGGAGATAATGAAATTAAATATATACTTTACAGCAGTATGAGTATTTGAAACAGACATTAATGCCTCGCTGTTTATAAAGAAGCCAGTTCGGCTGATAATCTTGTGCAATAACCATTCATTTAACACAAAACTACACTGTACTGCAGACTGTACAGAAAAGGCATAACACGGTTAATGACTTGAAATCGTGATGCGTTGCATACGTAAAGAAAAAAAAGGGGGAGGGGGGTCTTACAGTCAAAAAAAGGGTTGTGCAGGACCACGTTATTAGTTTCTCCGCCACATACGCATACACATTAGACAGACCATTTTTCATTGAGAGTACGAAGATTGAATTTACACATATTTCAAACAATTCTTTCTTTCGTCTAATTTTGACGAGATGCAGGGACGAAAATAATTGTATGTCAAATGTAATATTTCTGAGCTTCAAGAAGCATCAAGTAAAGATATTTATTTTAGCCTTGGATTTTGCTACAAGGTCAGTCAAGGTCAAAGGATAATTTTTTCCACATGCCAAGAACTAACCAATTTTATCATAATCAGTAAATTCTACTTATATACTTTATGGCAGTTCTAACAACACTGATGACCCTGTATGGTATCATATTGCAACATACAGAAATATATTCAATTCGTTTCGTAATTGTATTTTACTTGCTGACGATAGACATATAAGGCAAATTCGATTATTTCCTTTTCATGAACCAATCTGATTATGAAGGGGGGGGGGCGACATGTTATTATTTCGTTCAAGCATCGTTGGTACGTTCAACAGTGTTTCTTCATTTATCGATTTACAATTGTTTAACTTATGCCTGGTACATTTTTGATCAATGGCAGGGCAGCAGCTTCGAGATGAACAATAAAAACCCCTTACCACGTGCACAACAAACTCAAACACAGATTCTATCTCTCTTTCAATCGTTTTCTTGTTAAAATAAGTCTTCCCCTACAATGAGTTCATTTCAGAGGAAACCAGACATTAAGGAACATATACCAGCCAGTTACTACTACTGGGCACTGCGACGGAGTCAAATATTACACGATAAACCACACACTGACTCTATACTTGATTGGATATAACCTCATTGAGAATGCCAAGTGTTCTTGTGGTTCCAATAGAGAACGAACAAAACATATTTTACTTAACTTCCCACATGCTAAAGAGGAAAATTACTGTCAGAGGTACCAATCAATGTAAATACCGCAGCCCGAGCCTTTTTATTTAGCGACGAAATTCACACGTGATGCCAAAAATCCATGTTTGAAGAAATTAAAAATGTCATGGTTGAGACTGAAAGATTTTAAATTCCACCAAGGTACCCTCTCCTAATGCAAATATACATTTGAATATGTATGTGTAAATTAATCTTTGTTTCTGCCATTGCAACATTATATGAAATTGTATATTAACATGTAGAGGATTTCAAATGAGCATTGGCGGTAACTGTTGTTGTACAATCCATTTACTTGAGAATAGTTAAACTGTGATGAACATGTATATTCAGCAAACCTGTGATGAGGTTAATAAATATTACCCTATGCATGTATCTACTACATTGAACACTGACAACTGCACCCAGTTACTGTAAGATTTGCTTGGAGGTTTGCTGTACGAAGCAGCCAGAATTTTTACTGGAGCTGCAAACTATACCTCTCGTGATCACCTGCTGCAGAAATTGGGCGAAGGCTACTTCATACTCGGAGAAAATTCTTGAAATTATTACTACTATGTAAAATGCTAAAACAAACGTTCTCCTCAGTACCTATACGACTTAATACCAGATTATGTGCATTTTACAAACGCGTCGTACTTTAAGAAACCCCGCTGAACTGAAACAAATTAACTGTTGTCCTGACCGCTTATATACTTTTCTTCTCCCTTCAACAATTAGGTCATGGAATGACCTACCTAGTGCTGTAAAAGATACACCTTCTCCTTATTTTAAATTGAAATTCTAAAAAGCTATTATTCTTTCAACGTAAAGTATCCCCTAATTTTTTAGCCTCCACATGGAGAGCGTTTTGTCAATATTGTTCAAACCAGACTTCGCTTGGGTTAGTCAAATTAAATTCGCATCTGTTTGACATAAATATTGTCCCATGTGCAGCCACCCAGTCGAAAATACTTTTCACTTCTTTTTTTCATTGCCCGTTGTACTATTCCCTGAGATGTAAACTTCTAAATTTTGTTGTAAACGTGCTTGCTCCAGCTGTCAAGCCAAGTCTTTTGATTTAACTTGTCCCTGATAGACTACTAGAAAAAAATTTAAATGGCTGCACATATCTTACACATGAATCGGATGTTGCTATTTTTTTTCTACAGTACCATTATACATTACACAGTCAAAACGCTTCATCTGCTGACAATGCTTATATTTACTGTATTGAATCTCAAGATTTTATTAGCAAACAGTCTTTTATGATGTATTGTTTCATGTACATAACAAATGTGTAATCTATGTACTGGTGATCCTCTCGATACGTTGCTTTGTAACTACTTGGTTTTCCAGTTTGTGAAATAATCATGTTAAGACTATATAATAGCCCTACTTGGATAGTTCGTCATTGCCCTTGGGCCGGTCCAAATGACGTGACGTTAAAAGATGGTTCTGTGGACTTGCAGGTTGAATTGTCTCGTCTTTTCAGTTTAAACTGACACTAACAGGGCCAGGGCCCACATTTTTTAATTTCCTTATAACATAATCCTTCTGCATGCAATCCTGTCCTTTCAATTGTGCGCATAAAACCCGAGATTCTTCAGAAAGTAAGCTTTGTGTCTCAAACAGCGTTTTGAGTTGAATTTCAGGTGAGGGCAAACAGTATGCCATACATGATGACGTATTAGCTGGTTATATGAAAAAAAAAACACAATATCCCAGCTCAGCTGCCCAGATTCGTTCTCAAGGAGCCATATTTAAGTGAGTTTAATTTTTTTCTTTCTTTTTTTTCTTTGATGGGGAGTGGATTATTCAGCTTATGACATTTTAATGAAGGTCTCTTAAACTACTCAAAGGTAAGAACACCAAAATGTGACATGAAGTAGTTTTCTTGGAAGTGCTCGCACTTCACAAATGTATTTAGTCTCATTGAACCTCTGAAATTCCCTTTCGGCAACCACATTTTAAAATTGTACTGCTTACTGATAATTTTGGCCCACGATCTGCTGCAAATTTACACTTTTGCATTATGCTTACAGGTTGCTCAATTCTTGTGAATATGGGGGAAAACCACAGCTCAACAAATGCTAAGAATAAATGGTGTAAAAGGCACTTTTTGCCTTGAAGGGGTTTAAATATGTGTGTTGACAGCGTTGTTGAATTAATTATATACATTCATCATGAACATTTGGGAAATCATTAAAAGTAAACTCGGGTAGGTAGACGAGTAACGTATCATAAACTCGCACTGAAATTCATTCACCTGCCATATCTGCATAAGGGCACCAGTATCTTCGCTGAAATCAGGATAAACTGCCTTACGCTTTTGAAGATATAACATGTATTTAACATGGCAGCGTCTTGCAATATATTACTTGTCCAATAGTATGGCACTTCAAAATTTCGTTGGCATGACCGCCATAGCGCAATCACCAGTCATTACTGTAGTTACACCTCAAGCTAAAATGGTAAAATGAACTGCATTACAGTGCCTTGAATTTTAATTTATTTGAAAGTAATAAGGTGACAAATGACGCTGTCACAAAATCGATTTTTTTAATCAAGAAGTATACACAAAACCCTGTAACCATTTACATGTATAAAAGACTATTACACTTACCAAACACTCTTCTTATTTGAGTAACGTCAATGTGATAAATTTGGTATAAGCTGAACAGAACTCCTTCACAAAAATCCGAGATGGCCAACGACAGCAAAAAATAGTTGACTGGAGTTCTCAATTCATCATACTTTAAAATAAGATAAATCACAATACCATTTCCGATCACGCAAAAGAGTGATAATATACCAAGTGGAATATAATAGAACAGGTAGAAGGTCATGCCCGATATGCTTTTGCTTGTACTGATATTGCACGTGTTGTTCATTTCCATACTGAAAACCACTTCCTCCCATAAGATGTCCATTTACTGTTAATTTCCATCCATCCACACGCACTCTACAAAATTAAGAATTACATTTATATATATACTCACACAGACACACAGATATATATATATATATATATATATATATATATATATATAAATATATATATATATATATATATATATATATATATATATATATATATATATATATAATATATACATATTCTGCATTAGTCTATTAGTAGCCAATCAGCTGTCTCTATTTGTACCACGTGCCTGCCCTGTAAATGTTATATTGGATCGTTATATTGGACAGCTCGAGGCAATCCCCCTGCGCGCGTGACGTCATAACGCAAATCACTTGGGCTTTTCCCTAGCTTCAGGCAAAATGTTTAAAATTTCAATGGGAAACAAATTTTGTGATTTAACTTTAGAGTGTTTCACACTTCTATATTTATACAAGGAAAATCATACAAATTGCAGAATATAACAGATGTGGGATGGCAGGTCGTCCAATATGAAGTTTACGGGACTATGAAACGTTGTATGGAACTCCCTGCCATCCAATATCTGTATAATATATATATATATATATGTATGTATGTGTGTGTGTGTATGTGCGTTTGTGTGGGTATGCGTTTAGTTTCTGTGTGTGCAAAGGCCAACTGTCCAGGTGCTCTCAGTTCTCCATCAATATATAGATGGATAGCTTATTTTACAAAATACATAATACCCAGGTTTTCACACAATGATCAGTTGTTAACCAGGCACTTTATGGGAAACTGCATGCTGGCTCTGTAATAGTGTCTTACCCACTTTATTGCACTTTTGAATTAACTCAATATTTCATGCTCGTATTTTAATATTACGAATGCCATCCGTGAATAGTGTATGCCGTTTAACACTAATGCTTATTTTTTTCTTTGTTAATGTTCAAATACACAAGCATCTCCGCATTATCAGGTGTCAGTGCGGCTTTTGGCGTTGTTATGACATTGTCACATGTCGAGAACACCCTTTCGCCAGGGACGCTGGTACAGGGAATCAGCAAGTATTGTTTTGCAACAACACTTAAGATAGGACAGGAATCCGCATTCTCTTTCCACCAAAGAAGTGGGCACTTGTCAACGGCCACTGGGTTTGTTGATAACTACGGTCCTGCTCCTGTTGCTTTTGTGCTTTTTCACTGGCAACGTCCGATATATATTTCCATACCAAACTTGAAGTAAGCTCGGGATTAGTTGGCGATGCCATATTCGTGTTCACCTTTATGGGGCTAGTGACCCAATGAGTGGGCAACGTTCACGCGTTTCCACAGTTTGCAAAGGACAAAGTCAATATACATGTACAGTACAAAAAAGGTGTTTATACCTTGATTGCTGTAACCGACCAGAAGTGCACAAATTTATATGTTGTGACGTATCTGTCATTAATAGGATATAAAGTTGCGGGTATCCGAGTACAGGTAATTTACCCGGATGCCCGAAGATAATGTCTTTTGCGGGCGGGTACCCGGTCAATACACTATTAAATACAACAAAATGAAATTAAAACTTAATCCCGCAAAAGTAGTGGCATAGAAACTCCCTATCACCAGCGTGGTGCAATTATGGGCAAGGGAGTCTGTCATCCTGTCACTACAAGTCCTATAATAAAATTTTGATGACTTAACGACTCAGAAAGCGGGTTTTGATATTTTCAGATATAAATCTGTCTGCTTTATATACGTAACAACGGCAGATTCCAATCGTAACTTTACAAATACAACACACATCACACCTCTTACCACAAGCAAACGCCCAGTTGGCATTCTCGGAAAGAGCGAAAGACACGTTGGTGGTTGCGTAAAGTTCAATAACTTTCAGCCGCTTCCCATTCGACACACGCAGCTTTGTGTTCCCTTTAAACGTGTTTCATTTTGAAAGAAAAAAAGAGCTTTGGAAACAAGCCGAAGCTTGTACAGACTTTTTCCCGTCCTTCATCGTCAAGTACTCCTAAAATCCGTATCAAATATTCAAAAATTCAGGCAGGACTTTTGAAGCAGGGGTCAACAATAATTAGAACAGAAACACATGGAAATTAGAAAAATGATACAGCAGTACCCGCTGGTAATTACGAAACAATGAGCCTGTTTCATATATACATATATATATAAATATATATATATATATATATATATATATATATATATATATATATATATATATATATATATATATATATATATATATATAGAAGGCGGCAAAATATGCAAAAGTATATGACAGAGGCCATCTACACCCCACAATGTTTAAAGCAAAAGTTCCGCACGGTTTGGGAGAAGGCGACAAATATGCAAAAGTATATGATCCATCCTGAAACAAAGACCGTTACAGTTTAAGATGAGACAGACCAGCTAAAATTGTTACCATTTGGTGTTAGCGACCTGTATCATCATATGCCTGTCATTTTAAGGTGTGGATGGGAATTTTAATCTACAAATGCCAAAAAAACATAAATGAAGAGCTTGGGGGAGTAATTTTATCAATATTCGGGCCATACAGGAATAGGAAAGGTCAGAATTGGATCTATGGTGTATTCACCCAAATACACAACTGAATTCACAAACATTTGGAGGACTAAAGCTGTGTATTCCTATTAGTTTGTATGTTAAATCAACCTTTAATAAGCCAGTCAATTTTGTAGATGTGTTCATATGATTTTTTGTGGGGTATTTAGTTATGCATGTAGGTTTAGGGTCTGAAACTTGGTGTTTCTATGTACAGTAGTTTTCAAGTTATTAAGTTGCAAATTACAATGGAAAGTAATGGGATTACACAACCATGGCCCTCCACTGACTGTAATGCCCTCTGTTAAGCAGTTCTTGAACCTTCTGTTCTTGCCCTTGCCTATTTAACACGTGACCGTCGGTGTCATTTTAGATGCCTGCTTGAGTAGAATTTAGACTTGCACAAGTCCCTGGTGCATGTTCCTATTTTCCCATCCCGCGATCCCACCCAGAAGGTGCGATTCATTTCCTCTCCACAAAGTTAACTGTATAATAGTATGCCAAGTACACAGTATTGGGTTATAATGTTATTAAGTAGGCCCTGCTGTCATTTTTTTAAATGGTGGACACTGCCGCCGTGCCTCGCGGTTTCCATAGTAGCAGCCATTGAGTCCTAGTCAGTTCTAATCCCATTATCATTGTGATAAGGAAAGCGGTCTTTGATGAATGCTTGGTTATTTTAGTCACTGACCACTCAAGCGAGACAAACCTGAGTTTTCCTGCGGCTGCCGACACCAGGACGCGCGCCGCCTGAAGCGGTGCTGTAATTAAATCTTTATTACACAGTGGCTCAATAAACAGCTTCGGAACAGGGGTGCGTTATGCGTCGCTTGCACTGTAGCCGGCATTATTTTGCATGTCGGTATGACTGGAAGAGTGCCGTTAAGTAATTATTTAAATTTAATGTCAACAAATAAAACAACAAACAAAGTAAAGAAAAAATTAAAAAGCAAAGAAGACACAAAGCACACAGACAAAAAAGGCTGGATATACCGAGCAAGAAGTAAAGCATTTAAGCTCAAAAAGTTCATTTCATTATGTTTCATTATTCATGTTTTTTAACGTAGGTCTATGTACAGACAGATGTCAGCTGTAAAAAAGGCCACATTCGTACAGTACCGTGCCAGTTTACTTAATAGCCCGGTCAGATGAGTTTACAATGTATCTCATTATGGTATACCTTCTAAAATAATTCGAGTGTTACGAGAATTTTAGAGCTGTATATCCGTAAAGACTACTTTTAAGGTAATCAGGCCATGCCCCGGTAAACCGCAAAGACTAGCATTAGTGAAATCGAGCTATGTTCCGGTAAACAAAGTCCACTATGCTTTGTCCGACTCCATTAAGTTAAAAAATTCACATGTATGACCTTTTTCTTTTAATTGGCGACAAAAGTCTGCTTTGATCTGAAATTAAAATGCGACATTGGTATGCACAAATGTGTAAACAGCTTGTTATCGGTTCAACAATATTCTGTACTGTTTTCATTAAATTACTCTTGACATGTGCCTAATTAGCGGCCCTAACTTTTTTTTTGGGGGGGGGCGTGTTTTGGAGCTACAAGGCTGCATCTAGCAAACCCACAATGTAACATTATTGCATAAAAATCAGATGTATGTATGTATGTATGTTTGCATATATATATATATATATTTAAAAAGAACATAATACTCATTTTCAAACAAAAGATTACACACACACACATATATATATATATATATATATATATATATATATATATATATATATATATATGGGTGTGGGTGTGGGTGTGGGTGTATTTTTGTCCTTATATTGTGAGACCTTTCTTAGCATCAGAATGTGAAGGAATTTTAATGCTATGAATGTCCTGTTACAGAGTCATTCCAAATAGCATTTTCACTACATGGCAGCTGTTTATACATATGATATGAAAATACTGTATAATATATGTGGGAGTAGAGTAATCATACATGTAATCGCTATGTATATATGCATGACATGATGTAGCACATGTTTCAATCACTTTGCAACTTTAGAGCATGGTCCGCCAGTATAGAGAAAAGGTCCCACAATTTAGAACTAAGACACTACCATAATCAAAGTCTCGCTACGACCTGCTGAGAATACAATATGGGGAGGCAGAAAACGTAATACCAAATAAAATATTCTGCATAATAAAAATGTTCTATTCTGACATTGCCGCGCCTGCTTCTCGGCTGGGCGGGGGGACTCATTGCTCAGCTTACTCGCTTTGTTATTCAGTAGAGGCCGCAAGAGTGGCGACACATTATTAATCACAACAGAAATTTATTTACCAAAGTAACTTAGCAGTGCAACATATGAATATTAGGTAGGATATTGAACATTCAACTACTTACACCCAATTCCAGGCCAAGTCACAAAACACCTCTTGTCGAAAAAAAAACATAAAAACTGTATATAATAGGAAATCCACACATACAAAATTCACAACAGCAACCTGTACTCTCCTTGCAAAACCAGAAAAGTAGTAAGAATAAAACAGTACCAGTTAAGATACTCAGGATATACTGTTCCAGAACAATACCACAAATATCTAGCATCAGACCCTTTGCTGTCTGAAGATTCCCAGACAGCACAAAGTTTTATAGGAATAATACAGCATTCCCTTGCTGAACCGCTAAAAAATATTCATGTAATCACAGCTTTGGGCTACAAAAGCCTACCCACAGCCAGAATTAATCAATCACCAAAAAAACTTGCTCATCTTAAAGCATAGTCAAATCATGGCCCTGCCATTGCTTTGTTTCTTTGATCTTCTTAACAGGAAAGTTGGGGAAATGTGTCACGCCAACTCACAGCACAAATCTTTAATAATCAGTGATAAATATTGGGTTACATTGTCAATATTTTGGCCATATACCTATTTAACATGTGACCAGAATATTAACAAAGTTACCCCCCAAAAGTACCCCCAACCCTGTAATGTATAGTATTTTGGGTGGTTTTTGTACCTTAAAATTGCCCTTTGCACCTTAAAATGACATGGGACATATTTATGGAGGTTTCGAACACCAAACTCACGTAATGGGTTCAAAAAATAAGATGATGATTGAAAGAAACATTTTTGGTGGTATTTAGCAAACAAGGATGAATTTGGCGTGTTGACTTGGAAGGACCAACTACAACTACATCCCTTTTCAAAGCTAGACATACTTATGATCCAAATGATACCACTTTTAGCTTGTTATACCTCCAGTTGGAGTCCCCTATTTTTTTTTAAGTCTTGGCTTCTGCACTTATAAGTCATTATGCCATTTTTCATGTTATCGCTATTGTGACAATGATAACATATATAAGTCATATACCCTTAAAAGTTTCTCTAATTTTGTTGATGTGTTGAAAAGCAGAAAACTACACCAGCACCATGTAGTAAGCAAACTTCCTGAGAAAAAAATCAAGGTCCATTCCCTATACGACTGAAGGGATTCCAAGATAAGGTATGAGTGAAGAAGTCGGGAAAGGCAAAACCGCACCAAAAATCGTAAAAATAGAAATCCACCTGCAGCACCAAACCGTGGAATCCCCATTATATTTCTTTTGAATCAATAGATTTTGAATCAATGTATGCATTAACCATCAAGTTTCCGAATTGAAAAATATTTTTAAATCAGGGATAAGGATTTGCAGCTAATGTGCAAGTTTATTGGACCCCTTCACAATGTACATTTCCACCAACTTAAAGCACAATCTAAGTGACGGGTTTTTGAGATGGGGTCAATAATAGCAAACACCACACACGTAAGTGATAACGATATTGAGGAAAAATTCAGCGTGTGCCATCGGTTGACCAAATTAACTTCTATGGGTCCCAATAATGTCACTCAGGAATTTAAACCTAATTGGCCAAGAGATTTTTGAAAATTATGTTTCCCAAAATCCTGAAATATCAAAAAAAAAAAAAAAAAGCCACTAGATTGTGTCCATTTCAACAACGATACGCCAATGCTAAGTTTGAGGCGGACCTGGCCTACGGTTTTTGAGAAGGAATAATAAATGTGAATTGTGGAAGGACGGTCGACAAATGACGAATGACTGACCACCCTATATGGTCACATGATTGACAAGTTTGCTGCGTTAACCCCCTGCCCCCTTTACCCTGAATCTGATTTTTCTAACTGCCAGATCACAGTTCCACTTCCATACCCGGTAAATGGTCCATAAAAACACTGAAGTTGTTACATGGCAAGTGCAGGACAACTTATCACTCTCAAAATGATAATATTGACAAGAAAAATTAACAATGGAAACAAATAGTCGTCCGACCATAACAAGAATCAAGGGCGTAAGAATCATCATGCCTAAAAAGAAAGGTAAAAATTGTCAAAGGTGGTATTTTTGAAAAGGTGGTCATAGCTAGACATGATCTCGCTATAAGGGAATAAAGGGATATCAGAATTGTCCTTCTTGAAAAAGGGAAGTTAGGGTTCTCATCCATGATGTCGATCTTTCGTATAAAAATTGCGTCCTGCTGGGTAGGGTTACAGCATCTTACAAATTTAAAAGCTTGGGGACCAAAGACTCCAAATAACCTTCTATATATACACACAATGCTTGCCTTGGCTAAAGAAGAGAGTATATATATATATATATATATATATATATATATATATATATATATATATATATATATATATATATATATATATATATATGTGCTAAAATGTTTCCTTTACACTCCGTTATAAGGAGTCCTAATTGGATGAAGATTTTCTTTCTGTATCTCTTAGTGCGAACATCATATTTGTTTGTTTGTTTGTTTGTTTTTTGTTCGTGTTTTTTTTTTTTCGTGATTTTTTTGTTTTTTGTTTATTTTGTTTTTCTGTTTATTGGTTTTGCTTTTTTTGAACTCTGCAGATAACATTAATACAAATATGGCTGTACATTATTTTACCATGTTGTTTATTGTCAGCGCCAATAGCCTACAGAAGTGACCTGTACAACAAAAACTGTTATGAAACAACCGTGCTTATTCTATATTGATAAGCCAATATTTAGATTACTCAATGGCAAAGATAACCGAATGATATGCTTACTGAATTTTTTTTTCATTAAACCCTCCATGGATGGAGAATGAAAGCTAACCTATCTGGATATATAAAACTAGAATACACATGTCGAAGTACTCCAACATATTGAAAAATAATAATATTACAAAATGAGCTGAAATGTCACTTGGCCGTGTCGAATTTGGCATTCACGCATACCCGCCACCATTGAAACATTCTTTTTTCAGGAATTGGGATTTGGTACAGTTGGTATGTATATTTCCCATTTTCGACTGGGTGGTTGGTGCCGAAGGTTGCTGGTTCGAGACCTGGTCGTTCTGTGGTCACAAAACATGCATATTTTCGGTGCTCCTTTGATGCTGAAGGACTTATATATGTACAGCCCCCGATCTAGGACAAGTCTGAACACGGTACTTCTGCTGGAATAAATACAATGAACTGGGCCGTGTCGATTATGGCATTCATGCATACCTGCCTCCATTGAACCATTCTGTTTTAGGAATGGGGATTTGGAACAGTTGGTATATACGTTTCTTTTTTCGGCTGGGTGATTGGTGCCGAAGGTTGCCAGTTCGAGACCCGGCCGCTCCGTGGTCACAAAACATAAATATATTTTCGGTGCTTCTGTGATGCTAGTGCCGGTACTCGTAGGGAGACGCTCAGCTTTGTCTCACTTGAGTGGCCAATGGTTAAAATAACCAAGCATCCATCAAAGCCAACTTGCCACTGAGCCTTATCACAATGATTATGGGGATAAAACTGACTAGGACTCAAAAGGTGCTACCGTTGATACCGGCACGGCGGCAGTATCTAGCAGTTAAAACAAAACTGACAGTATCTAATAACATTATATTGCATAATGATAGTTGGCATAATATTATAAAGCTAACCTTGTGGATGGGAAAGTATATCGCACGTCTGAGTGGGACTGCGGGATAAGAAAATAGGAACATGCACCAGGGACTTATGGAAGACCACAAGGAGCCCACCACCCTTTAAAACAAAAACAAAAACAAAAACAACCAAAAAAAAAAAAAAAAAAAAAAAAAAAACGTCGTGGGGAGATACCGCTGTGGCGCTCCCAGAAACAAGGGTGTTCTCCGGGAGTGTTCTGTATGAGTCTAGTTGGGCAAATCACATTATACCTGGAGAGAAAATAGCAGTCTTCTATAACACGTATTGGGGCTGGGAGTCAACGAGCGCAACTCAATGTGACAAAGACTTGGCATCATGATGTATGTCCTCTTCTTCACAAGATAAATTAAGCGCTCGTAATATACATGAGTGATGTGATCTGTAATTGAACCCTAAGCCCTGTTTTAAGATTGAGCTTGAAAGGACTCCAAACTTTTCATACATGAATTGGTGATATGTATACATTTCAGCTCATGTAGTAGGAATAACCCATTACGCGGATGCCAAACGATGACGAGTTTCCCGTATCTGCTCCCAGAGAGGAAGGGGGCATTGGTAGAGACACCATGCGATTGGGGACCGCATATCCTATCTATTCCATCCTGAATGCATGAAAGTTGGGAAAGTTGCATGGCTATTATTTCCACTTCAAAGTTAAACAATCGGTCAAAACGCTAAGCCTTCGAGAGCGTATATATCAAAGTCATTTAGTATCACACTTTTATGATGCTTGTATGCTCTCTGTTGAGCTACAGTCCATTTCCAAATGCTAGCAACAGAGCATTTTAGATAGGCAACTTTCCAGCTTGCGCTTCTTCCATCCCCGCATCCTGTGCGGTGGAAGTCACTTTCACCCGAAATACACATGTGCAAGGCTATCCGCTAAAGGGGTTATTGTAAACCAACCGTTTTATACAGATTAGTTTTGACTTCTCTCTGTGGTCCAGGATAAGGTATACCTACGGCACTTAGGCTGTATATAACCTTCCTGCACGACATCATTCTATGATCAGTATGATAAGAGTAAGAATTTGTAATCGAGAAAGAAACGCCTGATACATGTGCGTCTAGAGCCTTCACTATACAGGTATTATAGCATTACAATCAAGCTACCAACGTAATTTGACATCAAATATCGATCCAGGATAGCGATTGACCAAAAACCATATATTTAAACTTCTTTTAGTGGAAACAAATCTCCGCTGCCTAGAATATGCAGCACACACATCAATGAGGCCCTGAAGACCAGGGATAGTGGCAGAAAAGAAGGTGATATCACCTGCATAGGCAAAAGAATTGTACATAGCCAACCCTATGTGCACACCATCTTCATGTGATGCTAACTGCACAAGGAGGTCGTTAATAAATATGTTGATAGAAAGCGCACAAGAAGACACGTTTTGTTCATAAAAAATTTGATGAATTTATTCTAAAGAATAAATGCATTGCGATTGCCGGGAAGTGTGGCGGTCAGAGTAATGACGCTCAATAAATTGGCAGTGATCGGGGTGGCAGAAGGGCAAATAAAATAAAAATAAACAAACAAACAAACAAACAAACAAAGACACACTTGACACCCTTCTGGCAGTCTTGGCAATAGATTGCACCCTGGATACTGACTGTAACCTAGTCAGCCCTAAAATGCTGGTAGACATAACATTATATAGAAACCCGCCAGTACTTTCAGACAAATATCGACTATCAGGGCAACCTTCTCCATTTAGCTTCAACTTTGACTCAGTTGGGACTTTTGGCTCCTGTGCATCAGTGCTGCAACTTAAATTAAGGTTTAGGGGCGACTTCAGTGTCTGATACAATATTCCTATTTTGGGGCCCACCACTGGTAACTTAAAGGCATTTCATTTACATTTTTTATGTAATCCTCACCTTGGAAAACTCCTATTATATAATTTACATTACATTCATTCGACAAATTAAGCTTCCATTTGCACATATCACACATATATTTTGGATGCTATCTCTTCAAAATATCCAATCAAGACAAACTCATGGACTTGGCTGCTCTTTTGAAAATTGGGGATTCTACGCCCAATGTTTTGAAAATGAGGATAGTACTGGGACGATCTTATCGGGAGGGGGAGGGGCTTGTTATAATGTATGAAATCAAAAGTATATATCATGCAAATATTTCAGAACATCAAGAATGATATGATATATGCTATGGGCGCAATTCACTTTGATATCCAAATCAAACGCATTTCTGTGCGACTGTCCCACAATGCATTGAGCCATGTTCAAAATGGCGCTCACCAATGTGCATGATTTTTTGTCAACTCAAGGTATCATGTCGCATTTGGATTTGTAACTAACGATGACAAGGGCTTCACACACAACCAAGCGGGCACGTTAAGGTTAAGATAGTAAGTCATGTTTTAAAAGTACTTACACAACCGTTTGCTCTGGTTACTAAGAGAATGGACACATATAACCTGGCAAAGTATTAAAATAGCAACAGCAAAAAACCGGGGCTACGCTGTTCCATAGAACAACCCTGGCTTTGCAGCTATGCTGTTTCCCCGGCCCAAGTTGTCCCTCCAGACAAATTGAAACAAAATGCTGTGTTTGAGTTGACCTCACTGCAAAATAACCGCACACAACAGCCACTTTCTCCATAAAAATCCTCTAACCAGGGTATGCTGTTTCACTGAACAACCATGGCTTTCCAGCTATGCTGTTTCCTCGGCCAAAGTTAGCCCCCCCCCCCCCCCCACCAAGTTGAATGTGTTTGAATTGAATTTGCTTCGTAATAACGACACATAACGGCCACTTTTTTTATAAAATATCTTTCAGCCAGGGTCGATAAAATTTTATCAGGGAACGGGGGCTTGAAACAATATACTTTTTATGTTTCATAAAATTTATTTAGGGTCGGGCCTTTTCAGTAAGGTCAGTCAGGTTTCCGCAACCACACATTTATTTTGTATGGCTTTAGGTTACTTCGACCTTTGTTGCAACATATTGAAAATGGATGTTCTTCCTCCTTTCACATATTACCTCTTTTGACGTCACTTTAATCTACTACCTGGGCACAGCAAAAGGTAGTTGTTCTAAAGAATAAAAACATTACAATTGCCCAAAGATAGAGGCGAATGCGACCCCGACAATGGCTGCCCCCAATGGATGTTGAAGGAGGGAATACATAAAAACAAGGAAATAAAAGATGAACAAAAGGAGAGCATGTTGTATATTCATTGGGAAAAGCGGTAATAGTGAGCAAGGTGATGTAGTGTATGGCACTGGAATCATAATTATACCAGATGTGGAGGGTGGGATGTGTTTAAACAATTGTATTTAGGTTCGAGTCTTACAGAAGCACAGGTCACCCGCATGCTGAATGAGTGTTCGACTGTCACTGTGACCACTGCCTCAAGCCCCTGGAGGTAGACCCCAGAGTGGGAGAGAAAACCCCTAAACGTAGTTTGACTCTAGTAATGACTGCAGCCAATATGCTTTGAGGCCACAGGTCAGGCGCGAAACTCAGAACTTAATTAGAACTCGCTTCATGTTGGGCAAACTGTGAGTAGTTTTTGACTCGTCCATTGGGCAGATAAATCTGGTTTGAGAGCAGGTTCATGACTGAGGTAATATGAGGTATCAGGAAAAGAAGGAAAACGTATATGTAACGGCAAGGTTGTACAACCGAGTTCAGATACTTCATATGCTGAAAGACGATGGTGTAATATGATTACATGTGTACGTTATAGTACTGTAAATCGTCTTGTCTTAACGGCTATACATAAGAGTTGTCGAAGATGGCAACAATTTAGACTAGGCGTTTTTTTGGATTTGCAATCTAGCGTTGAGCAAAAGCTATCGAACTATTGCAGATATCAATGTACATTATGCAACAGTCACTGTTTCAGCATCCCATAGTTGCACTAAGGTGGTCAGTACTGCTGAGGAAGTAGTTCCCATGGACCCCAACGGAGGCTGTGCCCTGAAAAATCGTTGCTGGCTTGCTTTAGTTCATCTTTGATACGTGAATTGATGAAATCCATATTCTTCTGCAAGACAAAAGATTCTTGCACTTACAGGTTTCCTCAGGCAGCTCACTGATACATTCATTAAACCGTAGCGTAAACCCTTCACCAACTCCGTAGCAAACTGATTGTCAGGGTGATTTGTGAGTCAACATGATAGTTTTTCAACATGTATAGGTGTTGATGCCATGAATAGGGATTGGCTAACATTTTTTTTTGTGTGTGTTTTGAACTATAAAACTTTCATGAACACGCTTGTTGGCCTCTGCAACGTGTCCTACTGTACTTGTTAGAGGTTTGGGTTCACTGGGAACCTCTGCAGTGGTACATTTTGATTCATAGGCGGCATGATCGGATGCAAACATTTATTACATACATGAGCACTTTGACAGTTATTTGCAAAGTGACATATCTTTGGCCCCTCATTGAAATTAGAACATACTTGGCGAAGTAAGTGATAGGTTGCCTCTTTCTATTTTGCCTCTTTCTTGCATACGACCCATTACAGCCCAAAACGACAGTGCTGCAATTTTGCATGTCGACGCAGAAAGATTTGTGATGCACGATACTCTTATAGATGGTACACATGTTGGCCTTTTAACCAGTGAATATGGTGAAAAACAAAAAATGTAATTCTTTTGCTCCAATGCACATTGATACCCCTACCAAACCCAGCTGCTACCTTTGTAGAAAATTGCTCACGAGAGTCCTAGAACCCAACCTGTCAATTGGCTGTTCATATCTGCCAGCAACGGAAGGTATTGGTTCTACCCTTCCCTGCGTTCAGGATATGCTAAGCACATAACTGAAGAATACAACGAGAATGCCTTGATAAAATCATTCAATATCAGACACTTGTTTAGCCTTGAATCGGTAATGGTCTTTAAGAGCAAAATATCATCGCCAATAGTTATTGTTCCTGGGGTGAGTTCCCCGGAAAAACCTGGGATAAGAACGGCGGCCAAATTACATCTCTCCCAGACAGTATTTGGGCCTTGACATCAGGTGACACAATATCTAGGTGGGGCAATACGTCCGGATGAACACCACGTGATTTCATGGGTGGATTGCTAGGCGTCTCTTGTGGTCCAGACGAGGGATTCCTATCATAATAAAAGGGTTTTGAGTTCTCATACATGATAAGCGACTACTCTTTTGTCCACTTGTTGCATTCAGGGTATCCAATGCAACTCAGCTGATCCCATTTGACTGTCCGGCAATGAGTTTTTCCTTAATTCCTTCATTGTCTCGGCCAAAGAGACAATGATGGCACTTTACATATTCTGCCTCGCTTATGCCGTCCTGTGCTACAGTACGTGCTAATTTGTCCAGATCACTTGTTACTCTTTTTTCTTGTGAACATGGGAATCGCTCTGCATTCTTCTTGGCCTCGGCAGGAGGATCGTTGTCTCCAGAAAGTCGCACTGTTTTCCCTTTACCTTTGGTCCTAGGCATAGTTCTATTTCCTTGCAAAACACAACACACTCCAACAACAGCCCAAGATCTCAGGGGTCAGAGAATTGTTTCCGGAGAATCTCAACAGGTCAGATAAAGATGGAAAAGTTGTTATACAAGTCCGCAAATTAACACAGGCATGACACCCTTACCCCATTCTCGGTGATAGATTGTACCCTGGATCCTAAATATAACCTAATCAGTCCCAAAATGCTGCTTGGTAGACGTTACTGCGCTACAAGTAATTCTACATGTACAGCCGCTCAAATATATATAAGCAATACAGTTAAGTCTTGTGTATATTTTATAGATATCACCTATTGTAGGCGTTACATTAAATGAAGCAGCAGACAAGGAACTACCCTGTCTTTGCCCCCCCCCCACCCCCACCCCCGAGTTTTATCAAATTGGCTGCTATACACACCGTTCTACTTTACCACACCTTTAAGATGCTTGTACTACGTAAACAATAACAACCAATGAAAGGTAGGCAAGGCTGTATAATTTGTAAAACAATCCGTCATGCCATAGCAAATCAAACAGTACAGAAAACCATGATCCATATTCATTAATTCCAAACCCAACAATGACAGCAAAGAGATTCCAGACTTGCCAAAGCATCAACATTTCTTTTCTAATACCAATGTGAAGAAACAAATTTCACTCCTGACTTGACACAGGCAGTCACCCATAAAAGGCAACTGGTGGTTTTAAACCGGTCCTCTCAACCTTAGAAATATTCATCATTAACTGCAGACACTAGTTCATTTCCAAAATGTATAGGCCTAACCACCAAAAACACAAATTTCATTACTTCTGCCGAAAATAAAAAGAGACCTGTTAGGCCTATCACCTTTTAGTTCTCCCGACTTGTCAGTCACCTAAGTTTACAGATAAAGAGTAAAGTAGGCCTACATCGTTTTTGTGATATTTATGAATCTGGAACATTACAAACACACTCTACCTCCACTAAAACAGTTTTCAACGACCAGAGATGAAACATAGAGTGGAGACTTCGCTGAAATAAAATAAAAAATTATACTATGTAGAAGTGCACAGCCCATTATGGTACCTCCGCTCGTACAGAATCCGAATTGAGTATCTGCTACTTCACCTTCTAGGAAAGAAATAGCTCCATCCGTTTCGCATGTGCAGAGCTCAGACAAATTGGTCTGAAAATTACTGAATTAATTTGAATTTAATGTAGATATTGTATGATAGGAAGAATGATACCCAACTCTAGAACTCTAGGAATGACACTTTTCTGTAACATAAAAGTATAAAAATCGCTTAAATATTAACATAATGTGATTTACCACTCATGTGATGCTCGGTGCAGATTCCGTCGGGACCCGCGGAAGTGCTGCATCATAGTCACCTTATTAACCTAGCAACCTGATCAGTAGCATCGATAGTATCAAATACTTGTTCACAGCTGTTATCATATGTATTTTTTAAAATTCGTGTATCTCAGTTTGGGCAGGTGTCTGAGATCCAGAGTCTTGCATTATACCCTGATAATATGAATAATTTTTCTGAGCCGTTACGTAAGAGCTCGGCTTTCCATGGTTCCTTTTCTGTGATTCGTTCCAAAAACTCTTCATTTTGCACCCTCAGAAGTTTAATTCTGGGGTATCCCGGTCAATAAAACCTCGCATGTAACGCCTGCACATCTGACAAAATTGTTTTTAAAATGCTTTTAGGTGTTGCCTGGGATCTGGGGGGGGCTCTTCTCAAATAAGTCTTTGCTGACACTAGCACCATGTCACCAATCTGTTTTCACTCCCTGGAAAGGTCCAGCAACGATCTCATAGAATTATGTCTGTGTGACAACAGAGACATTTTGTTTTTCGTCGAGTTCTTTCTTTATCTGGGTGATATGGCCCTTTGAAATGTTCTTCTGGCCATAAATCGGTCAATTTCATCCATTTTTTTTTTACGGTTTTGGACCAAAATTGAAGGTAATGCAACAGTGCACATTTTTGTAATTTACATGTACCCTCAAAAGGTCAAAGGTCCATGTTTTATGGCCCTTTAAATTTTCATCTAGACATTACTTGGTCAATTTTCATCTGATGTCGTTCATGTTGGGCTTAAATTGTTAATATTTTAAGACTGTACATTTTCGTAATTCACATGTGACATCTAATGGTCAAAAGTCAAGGTCATTGGGTCCTTTGGTATTTCATCAAGGTATAACCTGATCAATTTGCATCCAATGTCAGTCATATCGGGCTCAAAATGTTGGTATTGAAATACATGTAGCCTCTAAAAGTCAAAGGTCAGGGTTAGTTGGGCTTAGAAATTTACATCTAGGCACACACTTTATGGAATGTGAAGTCCTAAAGGACAAAAGCTGTAGCATTTACTATTTACGACCTTTGAAGTCATACAGACAGATTTGCTTTGAAGCTAATCTTTTCTTTTTTTTTATTCTGAGCTTCCACACCTCACAAAATCATGATGAGTCATGTATGTGACGAGCGCGGACGTTCATGGGTACATCCAAAATTATCTGAACCTATGTCCAATTGAGCCCCCTCCTTCCATATTACATGTGCTTTGATAGAAATTTTAATGTTTCCTTACAATCATAAGACTAAGGTAAGCTAAATTTTTACAGAAGCTACTTTTCAAAGATCTTGTTTTATGGCCAAAATATCAAACTCCACAAAAATATGGATTTTTAATGATATTGAATTAAAATGCCATCTTGTAGCTTGTAATCTACGGAGTTGGCAAAACTCTCCCAGTTTTTAAAGGTATATAGCATAAAAAATCAAGTTTAGCTTGCTACCTATTTGGTTCTCGTGCCAGACCACATCTGTACAGTTCCAAATATGTATTTTGGAATAAAGAGAAATCGTGGATTTATAAGACCCTTAAAAGCATGAACAAGCACACTTTATTACTTTACACGCTATGGCAAGATGCAGGATGACGCCGTAACTTAATACTAGCACGCCAGTCTTACGTGATGACATGTTTCTTCCTCTGAAACCCCTTTAAATGTCCGCTTTGTGACTTGAAACTTCAAATGTGAATATAAAATGAGTTTACACTTACTGCTCAAACTGAAAATGATAATTACCACTAAAGAATTAAAGATTCACGAAACTGAGAATCTCTGAATGATAACACAACTTTAAAAATGACAACTAGAGCTTACATGCGTTACCAGGGCAACAAGGAGTCCATCGCGATGTACTGTCCACGCTATTTGCTCGGTATTGCACGGCAGTGGTCTTCTAAAAACTGAATCAAGTCCTGCATAACATGGCGTTAAAAAAGCACCAGTCCTAGGTTTTACATTACTCTTCTATATGGCCCACCAAAATCTGTTCGGTCGTTCAAAAAACATAAGCGCAGGCACCAGTAGTTCTCAGGTGTGTATTTTACTTAAGGTGCGCACCCCGCCTCTTTGAAATGATCATTCTGTAGACAGTTATAAGTAAAATCAACCTTTTGTGGGCGGCACATATCCAAAGCAGTCAAATCATTAGAGACTGTGAATAGTATAAAAAGTGCATAGTTTCGTTGAAACCAGATTTGTTGTACCCTTTTTTGTGAACTTTCGAGGCCAGGGATAGTCTGGCATTAAAGTCCCCAAAGATCGTAAAAAGCGCAGTTACCGCATATCTATCAATACATGCTTGCATGATATCCACGGCGACAACATACTCAGTGCTTTTATAGCGAAATGGCAAAAAATATTAACCAATACTTACACTATGTTGCCAGAGCGATCACAAGCAGCAACATAAACAGATCTGTCGCCGTTTCAAGTTCATAATACATCACGTTCAGAATGTTTGCCAGAGCGATCACACCCAGCAACAGAAACAAATCTGTCGCCGTTTAAAGTTCATAATACGTCACGTTCGGCTTTTGCTGAAAAATTATAGCCACCCCGCCATGCGGGCGGCCCCTGTAATCGGCTTCAGTATATCCAACATACCAGACTTAGAAAATGTAAAGTATTTGGAACCAAAAGAGAGGACTGGAGTTTATTCCCCTTTTCGTGTAATTCAGAGTATATGCGGAAGTCATACTTTCATATGTGCTTTTAGAAGCATTTGACAAAAAGTGAGCGATTAAATATGCTTAAAGCTTACCTTCTTTTAACCGTCACTATATGGCTGCTTTTAGGATGCGCTTCTCATTGTATTTCAAGACTCAGTGACCTTCATATGTAGGCAAATGCCTGGACCTTTCAAGAACTGAAATGCACACGTCTGCACAAAGTAATCAATTCCCCCCATCTGAATATCAGGCACATGCAGCTTGAAATGATCTGTGGAGAAAAATGATATCCGCTTATTTTAAAACTAAAGTATTCCGGTTTGTTTGTTTAATGAGCTTGTGAAAGGATGTCCTTTGTTCTGTGCCCCACGCACGTACAGTCCTATTTGCCATACCCACAATATTCTTGGTATCTTAAGTTGTGTCAATTTCCCGAAAGTAGGTTTGTTAAGTTGATACCGGTTATTACTATTAGAAAAGTTCAAAACAGTTTAAAACTGTACCCGTGCAAGATTAGTTCAACTCTATTTCCAGGCTAACCTTGACTCTGTAAACATGACATTTTTGCGTCGCTCGCAAAAGCTGGCAGGTACATGTAACTGTAATAACGTACGGCACAGAATACCGGAAAAATGATGTACTGCTTCCGCTTTGTTGGGGCTTCTATCCCTGTAATTGTAGACGAACTCGAAAAAAAATATATAAACTAACATTAAACGTAAAGCATGAAACAACCAAGAAAGACCTCGTTTGAGTCAAACGGCACCGCGGAGTTTCGCATGTTGTAGACCCTGTGGACATTTTTATCAGATCAGAAACACAAAGATGTGTTTCAGAGCAAATTTGTTTGTTTGCCTTGAAAATAAGTAAAGTTTAAAATGCATTAAGATCTTGTACAAATAATCAAATGTATCTTACACATAATGTTTTAAATTAAAATTGGCCTTTAATGCTGTGTAATTTTGAAATGACACACACTAAAATCTCAAAATGTGCCTAATTTGCATAATTATAGATTTGGCAACTTTTAATTTCATTTCATTGTTGTAAGCTATCTCACAAACAAATGAATTGAAGTCGCTATTGAAACCTCTATCTGGAATACAATTGAAGCTATTCAACATTTCAAGTTCGAAAGTATACATAGTTAGCATAAATGTGTATGTATAAACATGTATATATATATATATATATATATATATATATATATATATATATATATATATATATATATATATATATATATATATATATATATATCATAAAAAGAGATCAGATGCTACCACCAGAGTACCAGAAGGTTCGTGCGAGGAACAGTGTTGTGATTAAATTCATCAATTAGTCGAAAGAGGCATTGTGTAATGGAAGACTGTTATGCTTTGTGTACGGTGCTGGGATGAAATCACCATTCTATTTAATACACTATTTCATGCGTGCATATTGTTTTAAACATATTTATTTCACATGAATTGTCTAAATAGTTACAAAGAACTAATCTGGAGGCTCTCCACAACAAGATGACGCACAAAGAATTTACAATACACACAGGACATACAATCTATGGATTGGCATGTGGTTTGACATAAATATTCGGTACAATTGTATCCAGAACGACTACCAAACGTTGACAGCTGAAAAATAATGTGACATATCAATATAATACACTAGAAGTGGCTTAAAATTCAAAGCGTCTCGTGTTCACGATGTAGGTCTGCACAGTTTCAAATATTTGGTAATTACCATCATCACTGAGTTCTGAGTTGCCTTGTTTGAAGTATTGTATGAGTATTTAATACAAAGAGAAACTTAACAAACCTAATTTTGTAAGCCCATGTACCGTTTGAACACTATCAAGTCCGATATTCTAAGAGCAAAGTCACTAGCAAAGTGAACTAAAAGATTTTGATGTACACCAGGTGCTGGGATGTGACACACCGTATCCAGTAAAGTTTGCCTAAGCACTAAGAATTTGGGACAGGTTAGGAAAAAATGGTAAATGTCTTCATTTTGGTTGGGGCATGAGCAGGCAGGTGATTGGACTATGTTTAATTTGTGGAGATGGGAGTTAAGCTGAGAAAAAACCAAGGCGCAACTGAGTGTGACAGATATTTGAAAAGCGCTTACCGTATGAAAAGTAGGACGGGTATGGGGTCAACAGATAATAAGGTTGATTTTAATTTCGATTTGAAGATATCAGGTGACCCAGACTCACTGATATCGAGTGGTAAATGTTCCAAAGGAGAATACTAGATGGAAGAAAGGAGTCCCCATATCGTTTAGTTTAAAATTTAACCTGTCTAATGTTGAGCCATGCTGTCCTGTTTCTTCCATTCGAATCAAGAATATACAAAGAAGTTGTGTTTATTGTCTCAAGGTCTTTAGTCATCTTCAAAATACACAAAAAATCGAGCAGAGTTGATCACCAAATTTAAAACTGTAACTGTGTTTATATGCCCCCCCCCCACACACACACAGACACGTGCGCCGTGTTATGATTACTTGTGTTATGTCATGGTGTAAAGATATTGATGAGGAGCCATGGTGGCCCTGAGACACAGGGTTGATGTGCATATATTATAAATTGACATTAACAGTCCCATAAATTCATGTAATATGGTCAATCAAGGACAGTAAAAATTACAGCTAATGTCTGTGCAAGTTCAGACAAGCAGATTTTATGGAACTACGTGCTACGGTAACCTGTGTCTGATTGGGTGCACTGGTGTAATCACACCCTCATTATAAGCATATTGCATATGTGCAGTTACGACATACCACAGCACAAAGCTAATATTTGTATTTACCTGCCTGTGACAAATTGAGTCTTTTATATCAATATATGTGATGTAATGGTGTTTCAAATCGGAAGCCACAGCACTGTTATATTTGTTTGTGTGCATTAGGTTACATGCTATGGTGGGAGGATAAAAGTGCTCTCATCGGATCATAAAAGTGTTCTCATTGAGAAGACTTCGCCTTGTCTCTTGTTCTGATAAAGCTGTAGGTTTGTTTTGTAAATTAAGATTGCAGACATGTCAATGTTGATGGCTCTGTTTGTTTTTTCTCGTTAGTACGGAAGAGTTGCAAATAATCATGTCATAATAGGAGAGATTCATATTTAGCTGCGATCCTGCTCAGTTCCTGTGTTGCCGGGCAACAGACTGATGCTTCCACCATGATCACAGCAGATTTGTACTATATACTACATAAAACATCCATATATAGCACCTTTGCAACCAAAAGAGAGCCCCTTTCTAATCAATTTAGGCATCCTATATGTTTCAAATATATGTTTATACATTTTCTTAAGATTATTGTGTCCGTGTTGTTCATTTTATTGAGAAAGTACTTTTGACCTGCTAAATGCGTAGCTCTGCCCTGATGCATGTGGCTCCCCCTTTGCTCATTAGGTGTTAGAGTAGGACCGCATTTAAATGTGAATGCATCCTATTGTGTCCCTTTTTCTATAGGCAGTGACCTTACTCATTGACACAAATGAAACCTTCGTTATATTTCTATAAAACCTAACATATATGTTACAAATGTGCCACATCCATTCAACATCAGGGTGCAGAACCAGCGCATCTTGCAGTTGCTTGTAAGATTTTGGTAGATGTCAGCCAATTCCCAAACAATCAAGTGTATGTTTTCTAGTGCTTGCTTACTGCTGGTACCACATAATTCATAACCGCAGGTACAGGTAATGCTGGTCAGAATATATGTAAATCTAACAAACTTTAAAAACGACAGAGATGAAAGGAATAATCAAGAGAAGACGCCGAAACTACCTTATGAAGCCTGCTAATTCATCGTATATTTCAAGGACAAGATATGCACTACACGCAAAAGCCACTAAAGAAAACAATGGTGCATATGTTTGTGGCCCCGGTGGGTCTGCCGACAATGGCACAGGTTATCTGGACACTTACAGGACATTTCATTTTGGCAAAGTGTAGGGCACGTGGAATGACTGCATATAAAACACCACCAGTGGAATAAAAATGGCGGCAGGCAATCCTAGTAAACAAACCATAAAAGTCAATGGGGTATATGTCGGCGGAAAGCACTTAGATGTGAAAAGTGTTATTTTGTGAGTCCATATTTTCAGCTTTACCATGAAGTTGACAGTGACGGACCAGGACATAGGGATGGCGCATCCAATAGAGCCATCTGGGTAAGACTCAGTCACACAGGCATTTCTAGCACTGGCTTATTTATTTATTTATGAATATATTTACCCTGGGTAGCCCTTCCAGAGCAAAGCTCTGTTCTTAAAAGGGGCCCAGCACACATCAAGATGATAAATACACATACAAGTAAAACACACTGAACAATATATACACAAAAATATATACAATACTACATAGCAGCAGGGGTACCAAAATGATTTGAAAAGAGCATCCAATTCAGAAACAGAAGCGTTTATATAATACTTTAAAAGTAGGCAGGCCTTCTGCTCTCCTGATAAAATCTGGTATTGCATTCCAGGTTATAGCACCATTATAAGCGAATGACTTTAAAAACGTTGCGATTTACGGTTGGTACTAAAACATTTAATGTTGTGGTACTTCTTGTGTTGTAAATATTTACATCTGACACACGAGTCACTTGATCTGACAGATGATGCGGTGCTAAACCATATATACATTTATACATTAAGACTGCAGTGTGAAAACGCCTGCGTTCACAGAGGGTTTGCCAACCTAGAACTTTTACCAACTCTTCACCTCTGATGTCTTTATAATTAAAATTTCCTGTAACTATCCTGACTGCCGTATTTTGCAAACTTTGCGCCTTACGTGATCCCTCATAGCCACAAACATCCCAAACCGTATCACAATAGTCCAATAGAGGTTGAATACAGGCCATGTGAATGAGTTTTAAAGCCTCCCCAGGCAGGACAGATCTTAATTTACGTAATACAAAGAGCTTGCCGTTCACAACTTTACACAAGTACGAGATATGTTTACTCCACTTAAGGTGATTGTCAACAAAAATAGCAAGTTACTTAGCCGATTCAACATGCTCGAGTGAAAACCCATCCAAAGTTATTTCAAGATCAGCCTGATTTGTAAAGTTGGACACCAAGAGCGTGTTTGATTTAGGCATATTAGGGTTGGGCAAAAGATCCCATCATTCATGTTTACTGGAGGCAAAGGGCATTGAACCAGTGTTAGATTCTGTTAAGAAGCGCACATTATCTCTGTGTTGGCGCATTTTTAAATGTGATACTTCTGCACAGGATATTTGTATACATTTTCTGTCCCGCTACCTTGTGGATGGCTATACATGACCTGGTACTTTGATCCACAGATTGGTTGCCCAAGGTATCTCGCCTGTACTGGCTGCCTTTTATCCCAATATGGTGCATAATGATAGTCACACACATGAGAATGGTATTACTGATAGCCTCCGTGGACTAATTTTTAAAGAAAACTTTATAAAGCCATACGGGGAGGATTATCTCCTGGTGAGGCTCCGGACCAGATCCTTCTGAGCTTTATGCCGGAGGGGTCTGGCTGGCAGTCTCACCGGAGGGATGCTTCTCCCCCAGGGGGTGGTAATATTGAATATTATTTACATTACGATGGGCAGCTGGTCTATCTTCATCTTAGTCAATTTTTATTTCTGCCATGGTTATGTTTTAGATGTCTATGTCTATTTGTATTGATTTGTATTATATTGTACAGATGTAAACTTTTATTCTTCGTTCGCGGAGGTCATTAAAATTATTATTATTATTATTATTTATTATTGTTATTATCATTATTATTATTATTATTATTATGATTATTATTATTATTATTATGATTATTATTATTATTATTATGATTATTATGATTATTATTATTATTATTATTATTATCATTATTATTATTATTATTATTATTATATTAACACAAAGTCTGTTACCAGTCAGCCATGTGAATGCTTCATTTACTGCGAGCTGTAAATTGGAGTTGACCTCGCTGGTTCGTCTTGCACTAGAATAAATAAGTGTGTCATCGGCGAATAAGTTACATAATCCAGAAAAAACATGTTGTCCGATGTAATTAACGTACAATAAAAATAACAAAGGTCCAATTATCGACCCTTGAGGTACACTAATTGTGATGTCTTTAAAGCTTGACACTTGACCTCCGCATTTAACCCTTTGCTTTCTTCCCGATAAATAAAACTTGAACCAAGCTAGCTCAATCTGTTTTACACCATATTTTTCCAATTTCTGCACCAGTTTCTCATGATCAATCGTATCGAAACACTTTTTCAGATCTAATAAGCACTTGTAGCAAATATTGATTTGCTGTGTATTGAAAGAGATGCTGCCGAGTGATTTTTTATTGTAGCGGCCTCTAGTGACCATACATGAAGGGATTGAGACAGGGTGGATAACACTGTGACATCCCCTAATTTGGAATCACAAAGGCGTGCGGCTCAATAAAGGTGCGACCGGATTGACAAGTGGCACTCTCCCTGTTGGGCGGTGGAACAGAACAGTGGAACTTTGGAGTATGGTCTAGCAGTCACAGCGGGCTTCGGATCTTTTAGCCAGCGTGTTGAAAAGGGTAAGTGTATCTTCTGACTTTCTATGGAAAAGTTACTCATGTTGAAATGAGTTAGGATATACTTGCCTCATTCAACCATGGTTGGAGGTCTGGAAGGTCCAAATTTTCACTGTACGTGTTCACGTAGCATGTTTAGCTAGGCGTTAATAAATATTGGGTAATCCTGGTCATGGTCCCGAGCCAAAGGCCAATTTGATTAAATATGTAGGGTAAATATTAGGGAAGAGTTCAAGTAAAAATAAACAGAACTAAAATACGTCCGTGGTTTCTAGGTGTAATTTAGCAGTGGTTACAAATTTCATGTTATAAATACCTCGTGGCGGGCCGGTAAATTGGCTTCCATAGTACACGTGGTTTGGTCATTTTTCTATAATAATGGGTCGTCAAAGATGAATAATTGTTAAAGGCATATGGACGTCTTATAAATGGAGCAAGGATAAGTGATTTTCGTGACAGTAGAAATAAATATAACAATGTCTGTTATGAAGACTGAATAAAGGAGATTGTCTTTAACTAGCTAGGATTATGGTCAAGTTTTGCGCTGGTTAGTGAGCCTTTTCAGACGTTTCTTAAGTATTAACGGCCAGAATAAAGAGGTGTGAACCACGAGGGTAAACTTGTCTTGTTCTGGAGGTTCTTGTTGGAGTCTTGTAGACTAGGGATTTGAAACGTAATTGATTAGTGCAAAACATTGATTTAACATGAATTCACATGTTAAAACAAAGACGAGAGAAAATAATTGGGAGAAGATATTTCTTGGAATCGGTATATGCTGATTAAAAATGGATATCAGAACCATTTTCCATGAAAGAAAATTCTATTTTTCTGCTCGGGAACACTGTAAGCAGTTCTGTAATTTGATCTCGTTAAGTCTTAAAAATGGTATTGTAAGAACGAGTTTCTGGTCATGGAACTGAAATATATATATTTAAAGGAGAGTAAACTAAATACTGGTGAGCAAATTGGGAATATATTCCAAATTTCCATTCTGTAGTCCTGGTTGAAAAAATTGCAATACTAATCTTGGAGAAATTTTTGTGTGGTGTGCCCTCTAGTGGCAAAACCAAGAAATACAGTTTATTCTGAATATGTATATGTTTATGATTGAAAGGTTAAAATGCATTGTTTAAAATCGAGAAAGACATTAAAAGTAGTGAAACCAATAGGTTTCTTCCATTTTTGATGTGGAGTTATAGTCATACTGGTAATAGAAGTCTTAGGGTTAAATAGAGAAATTTGAAACTATAGATCAAGGGTTAAAGCTGGTAGAACAGGTTTTCCTGTTCATTATATATGCAAATTCTTTATGCTCTACCTGAAGATTTAACCCCATTCCTATTTTTACTATAGTAAGAATTAGGCAGAGAAAACTGAACACATAAATTATGTTAATGAGGTAAAAATTGGCCTGAAAAGACTTCAGTTGAAGTTCCATTAATTTTATAGAATCATTTTACAAAGTATACTTGTGTCATGGAAATCATAATAAGTTATGATATTTCAAAAGCATTCCATAGAGATTATGTACCTTTATTTTATGTTGACCTTAAATATCACAATATTGAAATTCATTTTTAGAGTTGTTTTGAACGTTGACTCTTTTCACTTCCAGAATGTATTTAATATGGATGGTCCTATTGGAAAAACAGATACCTGGATTTCTGATAGTAGATTTTCCATTTTTATACCATGAATGGTCCTATTAGGAAGACAGGAGACTGAATTTCTGATAGTTGATTTTTCAGGAAATGGTATACATAAATTATGATAATTTACCGGAAGTTGACCTTCAAGGTCAAGGGTCATGGGAAGTGACATCACATTTAAAGGTCAACTCTCATTCTTTTACTATGTGGTTAAATGTTGAAGCATTGGTCTTCAGGAGTTGATTTTGTGTTACATTGGTCTTCATGAATTGATAATGTTGAAACATTTTTATCCTCTTTTACATTTGAGTTCTGATTGAAGTTTTCTTAAAGGAACACACTTCCACAATGATTATAGTATGAAAATGTTCAGGCACCTTTTACTCAGTATATATATATCAAACTTTCTCCAGGATTATCTTTGGGGTAAGTTTAGGGTTTTTCTAAATTTGGGAAGATTTATTAAGTGGGTTGGACTTAAGAAATTAAATTGTTATTTAAGTTAAATACTTAATAGTTAACTCACCAGTTGAAGTTTTCGTATCACATACTATTTAGTATCTTGCAAAATAAAACATTTTGCAATCCTGAAATATTTGACAAGACCAATATGGTATAGCTTTCACTGCTGCATAAATTATCCAGTTACTTTACGGAGTATCTAATTATAATAATATTGAATATTTATGAAATGACAAATGAATAAATTATCTATTTATACATGGATAGAAACAATGAAATTTATATTTGAAAGATTATAAGAAGTCTGAGTGAAGAACTATTAAATCTTAGACGGAAAATTATATATATTGATGTTATTAAAATTGTTTTGATGAACTCATAAATATTATAAACTGGGACCATCTTGTTAAGGCTTAGGGTACTTTAAGAGGTATTTTTTTTTAAATATGGCCAATTTTATTCCAAATTTGTTAACCCTTGTGGGTTTTTCCTCTTAAGGTTTACTTAACCCTCTCAAGATAAATATTCTTTGACAATTGATCCATGAAATTAGATCAGCATTTATTTTTGACTTATTCCGACTTGGAATACACTTAGAGAAATTATTTATTAAATTATTATACAAGAAATAATTTTTTTTTTTATTATAATAGGAAAAGTCTCTGACTCTGGTTTTTGTTGAGTTGCAGTGCAAATACTTGAGCCACGGGGGTTAAGTCGGAAAGCCAAAGCTGATACTTCACCTTTCCTGAGTGGCCGACCTTTCCTGAAAATTGAATGTTTATATGCTGTGGTGAGAACTTTACACATCAGTATGAACATTCTTATCTTTGGAATAAAATGGAGGTTTACACTTATAGTTTTTTTTTTCTCTCCCTTTTGACACTTAAGTAACTCAGGCTCATTTACAAAAGAAATTTTACATTTGAACATTTTTGGATTGGTGAGATTGGAAATTATACTCAATACTTTGGATTCAGATTTTCATACAGAATTCAACATATCACTTCAGAACTGGGAAGTTTTAGTGAATAATAAATAGGTTAAAACTAATTTTATTCCAAATTAAATAATTAAATTTGGTTTTAATCTATCAAAATACTTTGGCCGATTAAATTTTTAGTAAGTTAGAATTGGATCGTCGTTGGACCTTGGTACTCTGTAATGGCTTCACTCTTTAACATTCTTCATTGTGAGGGCAATGCTCATTCATCATTGTCACCTTCAAGACAACATTGTAATTGGAAATTTAATTGTTTTAGTTTGTAAACTGATAGGTCTCCAGTAATAAATTTTATTTTGTATACAACTTAAATCTTCTTGATTGTTCTTCCACTACGGGTCACTGACATCTAAGTTTAAAAATCTTAGAGCCGGCATAGGAATGTCCGCTTTAGGTTAAAAGCCTCTTCAGTGAAATTTGATAAGTTCATATGTGTCTCTGAAAAAAATGAGGCTATTACAAATGGTGGCAGCGGTGGGATATCATGTGACCTTGGAAGAACTTTAAATAAATTTTACTTTTGTGAGAAATTAAATAACTTTTAAAATCTTACATTGGCTTTGGTTCGGGACCCCCTTTGGCTTGGGACCAGTATAGTACCAGTAGTTGCCCAATATTATATTTGAGGATTATTAGAAAAGGGAATTTAAAATATATTTGTGATAGTGATTGTTCATTGATTATTTTTCTTAGTCTTTATCTGGTTGGATGGCAGGCACACCGACTATGGAGGGGGGTGCTCTCGGGGCACCCCACAACCGTCTACCATCAGCCGCTCAACGGGGGGGGGGGGATCCGGTTGGGGGGTTTCCCGGAGCATTCCCTTCGTCTGGAGCACAAAGACCGTTGGTAGGTTTACAAGATCCCTTAATGCCTCAGGGATATACTCTAGTGGGAGAAGGAGTTTTTGACCCATTAAGAACTCCCGCGACTCCTCCCACTAACCCTCAAGGTTTGTATTGGCCAGACCCAACTGGGTTTGGATTAGATAGACAAACACCAAGATATGGAATGGTAACACCGCGGGGAGGTGATCCTCTTTCTAATTTCAGAACTTCTCCACCCCAACCAGTTGCTTTTCGGCTAGACGCAAGACGACCGGAAAGGAGAGGAGCAGAAAAACCGAGTATAAATCCGGACAAATACTACGGTAAGCAAACATTTGATGATTATTTGAAGCATCTTGAAATAGTCGCTGGCATCAATGCTTGGGATAATGAAATGAAGAGAATATTTCTCTTAGCTGTACTACAAGGCAAAGTACAAGAATATGCTAATTATTTACCTGAGAATGTCAGGGCTGACTATGATTTATTATGTGGAGCACTTATTGAGCAGTTTGGAGCTCATAAGTTGGTTGACAGCTATAGACAAGAGCTTTTATCCTGTCAACAAGGTAAGGATGAGAAATTAAGAGACTTGGGCTCTCGAGTTAGAAGATTAGTAACTTGTGCCTTTCCATCTGGTGATTTGGTTACAAAGGAAAGTATGACTGTACATCATTTCATCCAGGCTATTAGGGAACAGTCATTACGTATACAGGTAAAAAGAGTTGGTCCCTCTAATTTGGAGGAGGCTATAAAGGTTGCTATGAGAGAGGAAAGCATTGTTTCAGGAGAAAAAGTAAAGTTTGTACCTAGAGTTCATGCTTCTCAACCTCCTAAGGAATCAAATACATCAGGTTCTAAACAATTGGTTGAGAAATTACAGAAAAGAATCCAGGAGTTGGAAAATCAGTTAAAGGGTAAGACTGAAAGTACAAGGGAGACTCCACAAAGGAAGGAGGGAGAGTCTAAGTCTGGTATATCCTGCTGGTATTGCCATCAGCCAGGCCATTGTAAATACAATTGTGCTAAGTTTCAGGCTGATTCACCTGATGGCTTTCTTGAATATTTGAGTAAAAGAGAAATTTTAAAACAGGGAAACGGGGAGGGGCGGTTGTAGACCCGGGATCAGCCGCCCTACCCAAGAGTTCACCTGAAATAAAGAGAAATGTGACTTATTTTGTGGAAGGAAAAGTGAACAAAATTTCCACAAAATTTTTACTGGACACAGGAACATGTTCTACTTTATTGCATCCGTCTATATTAGAATTGTGTCCTGATGTAGAAGTACAACCGGATAAGACAGAATTGTTGACTGCTAATGGAGAATTAGTGCCAGTGGTAGGGAAAGTGAAATTTAGTTGCCAGTTTGGTAAATTAAGATTTCAACATGAGTTTCTGTTGGCAAACATTTCCTACCAATGTATTTTGGGGGCAGACCTGTTGGATAGATTTCAAGCTGTAATTGACTTGCAAAATAGTAAAATCAAACTGGGTAATCAAGATATAACTGTGCTAACTGAAAAGCAGTTGTATTGGAAAGAGGCAGTGTGTGTAGTGCACGACATTCATTTGCCTCCTTGTAGTGAAGTTTTGGTTTCAGCTCAGATTGCCGGACCCAGAAGAAAGGGACTTGCTTTGATTCAGGCTTCCTGTGTAAGTAAAAATGACACTGGAGAGGGAGTAATTGTTGGTAGAGGACTGATTGACTCAGGTCAAAATGAATTTCCTCTACGAATTCTTAATCCCTGCAATTTTTTAATTCAGGTCCCCAAGGGAGCACAAGTAAGTACAGCCATTCCTGTCCAACATGTAGCTCATGTTTCTTTGCAGTCAACAGAAAGGTCTACTCAGTTACATCCAGTGGTGCAAGATTTGTATGAAAAAAATTGTACTGAGTTGAATGAACACCAGAGGAAAGACTTTAGAGCTTTAATGTGTAAATGGCAATCTGTTTTTGCCAAGGACGACCAAGATGTAGGTCATTGTGATCTTTTACCTCATACCATTGATACTGGTGATGCAAAACCTATAAGACAAAGAGCTTGCAGGGTCTCACCTCATATAAGACCTGAGATTGAGAAATATATAAACAAGATGTTAGACAAAGGAATTATAGTTCCCATTAACAGTCCTTGGGCCAGTCCCATAGTAATGGTAAAGAAACCAGACGGTTCATGGAGATTCTGTGTGGACTATAGGAAATTAAATGAAGTTACCAAAGTTGACGCATGGCCATTACCTAGAATTGATGAGACACTTGATTCATTACAGGGTAACATCTGGTTCAGTAAGATAGACCTTCTATCGGGCTACTGGAACAATCAAATGGACCCCAAAGACCAAGAAAAGACTGCATTCACTACAGGTACGTCTCTATATGAGTTTATGGTCCTTCCCTTTGGGTTAAAGAACGCCCCATCAGGATTTAGCCGGTTAATGGAATTTGTATTAGCTGGTTTACACTGGTCTACCTGTTTAATTTTTCTCGATGACGTCATTACTTTCGGTAAGACGTTTTCTGAGGCCAGAGATAGGTTAGATTTGGTGTTAGGAGCTTTACATAAAGCCGGTTTCAAACTAAAACCGTCTAAATGTGCATTTTTCCAGAAGGAAATCGAGTACCTTGGTTTTGTAGTATCTGGTAATGGAATAGCTACAGACTCAAAGAAGGTGGAAAAGGCAAAAACTGGCCTACACCTAAGAATCTTAAGGAGGTCAGAAGTTTTACAGGGTTAACATCATATTACAGGAAATTTATACCTTCATATAGTGAAATTGCTGCTCCTTTACATAGACTTACCAGGAAAGGAGTACCTTTTATGTGGTCCCAAGAATGTCAGCAAGCTTTTGATAAGCTATATATGCTTTGTGTAATCCACCTCTGTTGGCTTTTCCTGATTTTTCCCTTCCTTTCATTCTGGACACGGACGCGGCAGGTAGGTCAATAGGAAGTGTTTTGTCTCAGATTCAAGGTGAAAAGAGCGTGTTATAGCTTATGCTAGCAGAACTTTAAGCCCAACAGAATGTAATTATTCTGTGACCAGACGGGAGTTGCTAGCAGTAGTGTATTTTGTGCAATATTTCAAAACCTATTTGTTTGGTAAGCAATTTTTGCTTCACACGGATCATGGCTCTTTAAGATGGCTATATAATTTTAAAGAGCCTCAACGTCAGATAGCCAGATGGCTAGAAATTTTAAGCCCGTACAGCTTTGAAATAGCCCATTGCCGTGGTATATCTCATGGAAATTCTGATGCCATGAGCAGGTATCCAGAACCAGAGATTGCTGAGGTTCAAAAGGTGAGTACAGTGTCCTTAGAACCTTCTATATACACTCCAGACAAACTTAAAGAAATGCAAAAAGCTGACTCTGACTTAGGTATCATATACACGTTAAAAGAGAAATCTAAAGTTAGACCGTCTGCAGAGCTCATTGCTACCAGTAGCAGATGAAGTAAACTATATTTTTCTCAGTGGGACCAAAAATTGTATTGCAGGATGGGCTACTAAAACGAATTTGGATGGAAGAATCAGGGAGTAGGTATTTACTCATTGCTCCACATACAATCCATAAGAAAATTCTATTTTTAGCTCATGATAGCAAATCTGGTGGCCATCTTGGTATAGATAAAACCGTAGAGAAAATTAGACAAAAATTTTGGTGGATAGGTCTCAGACAAACGGTAAGTTCCTACTTATCCTGTTGTAAAAAATGTAATAGCAGGAAAGGTGGAAATCGTACATTTAGAGCTCCATTAGCTCGGAGACCAGTTGGTTATCCCATGGAATGAGTGGCCATAGACATAAAAGGACCACTACCTACAACCCAGGCAGGTAACAAGTACATTTTAGTGATTTCTGATTATTTCACTAAATACAGTGAAGCCTTTCCTATGCCTAACCAAGAGGCTACAACCATAGCTGACATCTTTTGCAGGAAATGGGTTTGTAAGTACGGTTGCCCCAGGCAATTACATACGGACTGTGGCAGTAACCTGGAGGGCAAGGTCATGAAATATTTATGCCAGGTATTTGACATTGAGAAAACTCATACTGTTGCTTACAATCCTAAAAGTGATGGATTAGTGGAAAGACTAAATAAGACTATAGGAGAAATGCTTTCAGCCTATGTAGCAGAGGACCAGATTGACTGGGATGTACATCTAGATTTTATCATGATGGCCTATAGGTCAAGTGTGCAGGCAAGTAGAGGGTTTACCCCTAACAGACTTCTCTTTGGCAGAGAAAATTGTTTGCCATTAAGTGTACTTAGAGAACCACAAGATGGGGTACATTTCTTTTCAGTGGAAGATTATTTGACCCAGTTGGACGAGATATTGTCATTATGCTACAAACAGGTAAGAGAGCACCTAAAAACAGCTCAACATAGGCAAAAAACTTATTATGACCAGAAAGTGCATGGAAAACCATACAAAGTGGGGGATTTGGTATGGAGAAGTATCAAACGTACTAAAAAAGGTTTGACTTGGTCGTTATCACCTCATTTTGATGGTCCATACAAAGTTATAGAGATCCTCTCAGATGTAAACTATAGAATCCAAAAAGTTGGTAAGCGAAGTACAGAAGTGGAACATTTTGACCATTTAAAACCTTACACATGTGTGGAGGAGGCTGATGGCTCCCATAGTGATGTGAGTGGGTCAGAATCGTCTGATGAGAAAGGAAGTTTATCTGAGAAGGACACTTCTTTGCCTGAGGTAAGAGGTAGAGAAAAGAGAAGCAGGAAAATACCTGTAAAGTATGGCAACTATGTATTTTATTGATCAAATGTGGACATTGAAAATTATTGGAATTTATTGACATTATATGGATAAATGTATTTTGAAATATGTAATTACTAACCCCGACGTCGGGTTGAATTTACTAACAAATGTATTGAATTTTTGAGGAAAATCGTATCCTTGAATGAATTGTGAAATGTAAAGTTGATAATGGTGAAATGAAAAGCCACTTGAATATGTTGAATTTTTGAGGAAAACCATATCCTTGAAATTATAAGAAGTGAAAACATGAAGAAATTTTTATTCGGAAAAATTTTTGTGATTCTGATTAATCATCAAAAATTTTTCAGATAGGAGAAAGCTCTGTAGCAAATATTGATTTGCTGTGTATTGAAAGAGATGCTGCCGAGTGATTTTTTATTGTAGCGGCCTCTAGTGACCATACATGAAGGGATTGAGACAGGGTGGATAACACTGTGACATCCCCTAATTTGGAATCACAAAGGCGTGCGGCTCAATAAAGGCGCGACCGGATTGACAAGTGGCACTCTCCCTGTTGGGTGGTGGAACAGAACAGTGGAACTTTGGAGTATGGTTTAGCGGTCACAGTGGGCTTCGGATCTTTTAGCCAGCGTGTTGAAAAGGGTAAGTGTATCTTCTGACTTTCTATGGAAAAGTTACTCAAGTTGAAATGAGTTAGGATATACTTGCCTGATTCAACCATGGTTGGAGGTCTGGAAGGTCCAAATTTTCACTGTACGTGTTCACGTAGCATGTTTAGCTAGGCGTTAATAAATATTGGGTGATCCTGGTCATGGTCCCGAGCCAAAGGCCAATTTGATTAAATATGTAGGGTAAATATTAGGGAAGAGTTCAAGTAAAAATAAACAGAACTAAAATACGTCCGTGGTTTCTAGGTGTAATTTAGCAGTGGTTACAAATTTCATGTTATAAATACCTCGTGGCGGGCCGGTAAGTTGGCTTCCGTAGTACACGTGGTTTGGTCATTTTTCTATAATAATGGGTCGTCAAAGATGAATAATTGTTAAAGGCATATGGACGTCTTATAAATGGAGCAAGGATAAGTGATTTTCGTGACAGTCGAAATAAATATAACAATGTCTGTTATGAAGACTGAATAACGGAGATTGTCTTTAGCTAGCTAGGATTATGGTCAAGTTTTGCGCTGGTTAGTGAGCCTTTTCAGACGTTTCTTAAGTATTAACGGCCAGAATAAAGAGGTGTGAACCACGAGGGTAAAATTGTCTTGTTCTGGAGGTTCTTGTTGGAGTCTTGTAGACTAGGGATTTGAAACATAATTGATTAGTGCAAAACATTGATTTAACATGAATTCACATGTTAAAACAAAGACGAGAGAAAATAATTGGGAGAAGATATTTCTTGGAATCGGTATATGCTGATTAAAAATGGATATCAGAACCATTTTCCATGAAAGAAAATTCTATTTTTCTGCTCGGGAACACTGTAAGCAGTTCTGTAATTTGATCTCGTTAAGTCTTAAAAATGGTATTGTAAGAACGAGTTTCTGGTCATGGAACTGAAATATATATATATATAGGAGAGTAAACTAAATACTGGTGAGCAAATTGGGAATATATTCCAAATTTCCATTCTGTAGTCCTGGTTGAAAAAATTGCAATACTAATCTTGGAGAAATTTTTGTGTGGTGTGCCCTCTAGTGGCAAAACCAAGAAATACAGTTTATTCTGAATATGTATATGTTTATGATTGAAAGGTTAAAATGCATTGTTTAAAATCGAGAAAGACATTAAAAGTAGTGAAACCAATAGGTTTCTTCCATTTTTGATGTGGAGTTATAGTCATACTGGTAATAGAAGTTTTAGGGTTAAATAGAGAAATTTGAAACTATAGATCAAGGGTTAAAGCTGGTAGAACAGGTTTTCCTGTTCATTATATATGCAAATTCTTTATGCTCTACCTGAAGATTTAACCCCATTCCTATTTTTACTATAGTAAGAATTAGGCAGAGAAAACTGAACACATAAATTATGTTAATGAGGTAAATATTGGCCTGAAAAGACTTCAGTTGAAGTTTCATTAATTTTATAGAATCATTTTACAAAGTATACTTGTGTCATGGAAATCATAATAAGTTATGATATTTCAAAAGCATTCCATAGAGATTATGTACCTTTATTTTATGTTGACCTTAAATATCACAATATTGAAATTCATTTTTAGAGTTGTTTTGAACGTTGACTCTTTTCACTTCCAGAATATATTTAATATGGATGGTCCTATTGGAAAAACAGATACCTGGATTTCTGATAGTAGATTTTCCATTTTTATACCATGAATGGTCCTATTAGGAAGACAGGAGACTGAATTTCTGATAGTTGATTTTTCAGGAAATGGTATACATAAATTATGATAATTTACCGGAAGTTGACCTTCAAGGTCAAGGGTCATGGGAAGTGACATCACATTTAAAGGTCAACTCTCATTCTTTTACTATGTGGTTAAATGTTGAAGCATTGGTCTTCAGGAGTTGATTTTGTGTTACATTGGTCTTCATGAATTGATAATGTTGAAACATTTTTATCCTCTTTTACATTTGAGTTCTGATTGAAGTTTTCTTAAAGGAACACACTTCCACAATGATTATAGTATGAAAATGTTCAGGCAACTTTTACTCAGTATATACATATCAAACGTTCTCCAGGATTATCTTTGGGGTAAGTTTAGGGTTTTTCTAAATTTGGGAAGATTTATTAAGTGGGTTGGACTTCAGAAATTAAATTGTTATTTAAGTTAAATACTTAATAGTTAACTCACCAGTTGAAGTTTTCGTATCACATAGTATTTAGTATCTTGCAAAATAAAACATTTTGCAATCCTGAAATATTTGACAACACAAATATGGTAAAGCTTTCACTGCTGCATAAATTATCCAGTTACCTTACGGAGTATCTAATTATAATAATATTGAATATTTATGAAATGACAAATGAATAAATTATCTATTTATACATGGATAGAAACAATGAAATTTATATTTGAAAGATTATAAGAAGTCTGAGTGAAGAACTATTAAATCTTAGACGGAAAATTATATATATTGATGTTATTAAAATTGTTTTGATGAACTCATAAATATTATAAACTGGGACCATCTTGTTAAGGCTTAGGGTACTTTAAGAGGTATTTTTCTTTAAATATGGCCAATTGTATTCCAAATTTATTACCCTTGTGGGTTTTTCCTCTTAAGGTTTACCTAACCCTTTCAAGATAAAAATTCTTTGACAATTGATCTATGAAATTAGATCAGCATTTATTTTTGACTTATTCCGACTTGGAATACACTTTATTGAAATTATTTATTAAATTATTATACAAGAAATATATTTTTTTTTATTATAATAGGGAAAGTCTCTGACTCTGGTTTTTTTTTGAGTTGCGGTGCAAATACTTGAGCCACGGGGGTTATGTCGGAAAGCCAAAGCTGATACTTCACCTTTCCTGAGTGGCCGACCTTTCCTGAAAATTGAATGTTTATATGCTGTGGTGAGAACTTGAACTAATCCAGGTTGTGCCAACTTTACACATCAGTATGAACATTCTTATCTTTGGAATTTAATGGAGGTTTACACTTATAGGTTTTTTTTCTTCCCCTTTTGACATTTAAGTAACTCAGGCTCATTTACAAAAGAAATTTTACATTTGAACATTTTTGGATTGGTGAGATTGGAAATTATACTCAATACTTTGGATTCAGATTTTCATACAGAATTCAACATATCACTTCAGAACTGGGAAGCTTTAGTGAATAATAAATAGGTTAAAACTAATTTTATTCCAAATTAAATAATTAAATTTGGTTTTAATCTATTAAAATACTTTGGCCGATTAAATTTTTAGTAAGTTAGGATTGGATCGTCGTTGGACCTTGGTACTCT
>OZ026614.1:101786121-101826121 GCA_964020975.1 Hermodice carunculata | reverse complement strand
CTGTACTTTTTTAAAACAATAATCAAGCAGGAACATGCTTTTGGTAAAAGTAGACATACGTAAAGTGCAAAAGTACATTCTTTTTGTTTCCTACAATGGGTGAAAATGAATGGTCCCAAATCCTTTGACGTTTCTATTTCGCCATATGCATCCTTTCTCGCTCTTTTACGTGAAAATTATGAAGCAGCCCTTGTATAGCATGCTTAAATAAGTTGCTCGCACCATGCGCATGCGTGCTCGTCCCTCTTCGCATTTGACTGGCAATGCGTCTGGCTACGTGCCAATGGACGAGCAGCGTGCGAATTGCAAGCGAGCATCGTGCGAGTGGCGACCGCATCGGGCGACATGCCAGGTGCTTTATTATATTATAAACATATTTATTTTCTCTGGATTGCCTTATAGTACATAAAGACTAATCTGGAGGCTCTCCAGTACATAAAAGGACGCACAGGAATATAATACAATACACGCTGGACGAGAACAGAAGACTAAATTCACGGCTTGTACACGAATAATACAATTGATGCTAGATAGTGGAGACTTAAAATGAGATCATATACTAAATTAGTAGATAAAACGTCTAGACTCTGATAAGAATGTCTGAACAGCCTCAAAGATGAATACATTTTCAGTGTCTGGCAAGTCCTCACTACCTTTCAAGAGAATACTTAATAAAATGTCACCAGAGCACTGAACTATTAAAGTCGGATTTACACCTGGAGCGAGTAAGTGACACACAGTGTTCAGTAGACGGACCCTTTGCACAGTGAACTTGGGGCAGAACAAAAGGTGATGTTTCGTATCTTCAGTGGTATGAGAGTATGCTCAAGTTGAGGCTGGAAGGATATTGACATGATGTAGATGGGCATTTAAAACAGAGAAGTTACGACGTAGCTGCGTGTGGCATATGTTTAGAAAACGACTTCCATGTTTAAAGTATGTGGGCTTTCTGTCAACACTTAAGAGTAATAGACTTAATTTAGATTTAAACTGCGGCAGGGAGTTGGTGAGACGACCATCGACCGGGAGGTTATTCCATAATTTGATAGCAGACGGGAGAAATGAATCGCCGAAGTGATTGGTGGTGAACTTAATTTGGCGTAATTCAGTACGATTTCTCAAAAGGCGCCCAGTAGTGAATGCAACGTCACGAGGAACGAGATCATGCAGGTATTGTGGAGTTAACCTATTGAACATTTTAAAGAAAAGAATAAGTTTAAAGTATTTCCTCCGATTTGCCAGAGTTTGCCATTCAAGCTCTTCCAGAAGTAAGACACGTGGAGTGTGTCTAGTTGCGCCAAGGCAGATCCTGGCTGCCTCAAACTGAACAGCTTCTATAGATTGTGACAGGTTTTCAGTGCAATTGTCAAACAGGACACACCCATATTCGAGGATAGGACGAATCATTGTACTGTACAACCGCATGAGTGTTTGGCGGGAGAGTTTATATTTGAGTCTGCGTAAAAGAGCAAGCCGTTGGCTGGCTATATTAACAATACGTGTTATATGCTGGTGCCATGACAAGTTACTTGAGAGTGTAACTCCAAGGAGAGTATGTAGAGTGGCCTCAGGTTTCGCTGTGTTTCCAAGAAGTAGGGGAGGATGATCTGGCTTATGTCGTTCAGCTGAGAAGGTCATTGAGATGGATTTTATGGCATTAAATGTCATACGCCAGAGCTTGCACCAACGATGAATTTGTGTAAGATTATAATTAAGGTTTTCAGCTGTGGCCATTGGTTAGTGGACAATTTCAAGAATACTGGTATCATCCGCGAATAAACGGATGTCACAGGTGATGCTGACAGTGATGTCGTTAATGTAAACGAGGAAAAGTAGGGGACCAAGGATCGAACCTTGGGGCACTCCAGCCTCTATAGGGAGCCAAGGTGATGTCTGTCCTCCAATAGTAACACGTTGAAGTCGGTTCAGAGATAGCTTTCTATAAATAGTAACACATGATCTTCAAACCCCAATTGTTTCAGTTTAAAAAGTAGACCAGCGTGCCAGACTCTGTCAAAGGCCTTGGATATGTCCAGGAAAACCATACGGGCCTCATGGCCCAACTCAAGGCCACTGTAAATAGTATGAAGTATGCTAAAAAGTTGATTTATGGTGGAATCGTTTTTCTTAAAGCCTTAGTTTTTAGCAGAAAGTAAATTGTTAGACGTTAGATACTCATAGAAAACGTTATAAACTAGACGCTCAAGTACTTTAGAGACATTACAGAGGAGTGAAATAGGCCTATAATTTTCCTTTGACTGTTTGTTGCTTTTCTTAAAAACGGGGCACACGTTGGACCTCTTCCAGGGATCTGGAAAATATGAGTTGGATAAGCAGAGATTGAACAGATCAGTGAGAGAACGCGAGATTGAGGGGGCACAGTATTTAAGAAGGGTGTTGCCAATACCGCTAGGACCACGAGCAGAACTGGTTTTCAGAGATTTTGAAATCTTTTCCACATCATTTACTTGCACTTGAAATATAGACAGGCGGGCTTCAGTTCGGAAGGCAAGGTCGGGCACGGGCAAAGGATTGTCATCATGCGGAGTCTTACACTGATCAGCAAAATACTTGTTGAAGGTCACTGACTTCTCTATATCGGAAGAAATATTCCTTCCACCGTCAATAAGAGTTGGAATGTTTTGATAAAGTTTGTGACCGAAAATAGATTTGCTAAGGTTCCACCACCTTTTTGAGTTTATTTCTCTTGAGTCTAGTTCAGATCGTAGTTTGGTAAAGTAAAGACGAATGGAGATTTTAATAGCGTTGACTGTAAAGTTACGTTTCCGTTTGTATAACTGAAAGAGGCGTTCAATATTTTGAGTTGTGAGGAGCGTGTGAGGCCGAAGCTTTTGTGTCTGGCATTTATATCTGCTCCACGGGTGATTGCGCTGCCTTATTAGCCTCTTGATACTACAGTTGATCCAGGGCTTGTCCCTGGGTCAAATAGTGACCACGCGGAACAGAATAAACTGTTTACACGTGTCAATAAATAGGTCTGACCAGTATGACACAGTGTCACTTATGGAGTCAAAAACTGTGAAACCAGTTTCCCAGGGAGCATCATGGAGTACATTGTTCAAGTTGACAAAATCAGCCCTCTTGAAGTTCCAGACAGAGCGTTTAAAGGGGCGATCCTTGTAATGATTCACAGAAAAAAAAGCAAAAGACGACAGAATGATCAGAAGAGGATATGGGAGGAAGTATGCCGGAGTTAAGGATATAACCAGGGGAGTCAGTTATCATGAGGTCTAGTAGGTTTACAGAGTACTCCGACACACGAGTAGGTTCGGATATGAGGTGATGCAGGTTGTTTTGAGCCAACAGATCAAAAAGGCGCTGTCCGAGTTCACTATCGGTGTGGGAAGAATCCCAACTTACACAACGATCGTTAAAATCACCTGTTATTATGAGTATTTTAGGGTTTAGTTCAATAGCAGACAAAATGGAGTGAGACAAATTGTCCAGAAATAGGTCTCTCTCTGCGGCAGATTGGCCTGGCGGACGATAATAAACACCTAGGATCAGTTTACCAGAAGGGACAGTAATTTCAGCCCAGATACATTCACTACTGGGAGTTTCCAGCTCCGCACATTTTCTAACAGGTAGATTGTCTTTTACATACAGGGCAACCCCTCCCCCCAAACCAGTTTCACGATCCTTGCGTAGCGGGGTTTGAAAGCCTTCAATTGCCAATAAAGCATCAGGGTAAGAAGTGTCGAGCCATGTTTCAGATGAAGAAATGACTTCCAATTTTTCAGACTCCGCCAGAATACTTATTTCTTCAAGTTTACCATCAGATTTTAAGATACGTACGTTAGCATGGCACACAGAAAATTTATTGACAACAATATTATGAACTGCACCAGGGTTTGGATGAATACTCGTGGAGAGCACCCTACGTACAAGAACCGTCACATGCCTCAGATGGCATAGACATTCGGTAAGTAATACTGCGGCAAATACTATGAGGAAGGTAAAAGAGAGGATGAAACTATGATCGTGATATGAAAATGTAGACACGTTGGCAGACATGGACAGGAACATAAACCAATCTTTGTTGTGAAATAACCCTACCACATCTCTATATTGATTTAAACAAATGCCCATTAGGGGGTATCATACATGGGGAATGTCCGTCGCTGAACACTGTGAGACACAACAGAAAATAAATTCATTCTTGTTTACAAAAAAAACAATAAGTATATGACATTGTATACTGGAAAACATAGTCTTCAGAACAAGTAAAGTATCATAAACAAAAGCACAAGAGAGTGCAGAAAACAAAGAGTGTACAAACATAGCAACAAACGAGAGCAAAATCATCACAAATGTCCATTTTGTTCAACTGTAAGTAATCAAAAAATTGGAACTTGGTAGGCAATATAGTTTAGATATTAACTCCTGAAATAATCCCGCCAGTGTAATATATATATACCACTTATTATTGCACATAAAAATATCGGAAAGTGTATTAGAAATGGAACCTGAAGTTACGACGTATTTACTGCACTAACATGATTCACAAGTCCCATTTTGATATCGATGGTTATGCTACGTAATACTGAGAAAAGCTGCGTGGCTGAGTTAAAACATCAAACAAGTTTTTGAGCGTTGGGAAACAAATCTCGGGCCTTTTACGTTAATAAAAGCTGCGTGGCTGGGTTAATACATCAAACAAGTTTTTGAGCGTTGGGAAACAAATCTCGGGCCTTTTACGTTAATAATGAGCCTATTTGTGACTACACCAAAGTAAGAGCAAAACATTACATTAAACCCGCTGTGAGCGGTTTTTGTTCATATAATTAATAACCTGTTAGTCTTTTCACCTGCGGTATGACGTGGCAGATACAAATCAATGGTCGACCAGAAAGGCTGGAATCAAAGAAAGAAAACAAAAACAAAAAAACAAAAAACAAAAAAACAAAAAAAAGGAACAAAAAAAACCACAAAAAACAAAAAAATGAGATAGGAGATACTCAAAGGTAAATCGTGTTAGAACGATAGGCAAACCGCAAAACATTAAACCCCGCTGTGAGCGTTTTTTGTACATATAATTAATTACCTGTTGGTCTTCTCACCTGCGGTCGACCAAAATGGCTGGCATCAAGGAGAAAAAAAAAAAACTTTAGCATGGGGCGGGGGATACTGCCAGGAATACCATTTGAGATTGGTGATAATTAAAGTTAAATCGTGTTAAAACGATAGGCAAACCGATCGAAAAACAGGAATGAAAAGTACATTCACTCACAGGCAAATGACAGGGCAAGGTCCATTACAGTCCGTGTTTTGCTTCGTCCATATGTTGGCGGTGAGTAGGGCGCAATTCGCCCGGGGTAAGATTTTGACAGAGGTAATAGAGCTCAATACCAGCTTGCACATATTTATCTATACTTGTCAAGATCCTCAGTATCATGGATCTGGACAACGCGTCCGTTTGCTGCTGTAGCGGGCCCCCATGGGTTAAGTGCGCGGATGTACACACGTCGGTCACGCGTCCAGCAGGAGTGTATCTTTCTCTCTCGTTTCAGTTGTCTTGAAGTATACATTATCCGGGAACGTATTTTGGTTAGATCCTCCGAGATAAACGTATCCTTGCATTTCTTCCTGGCATCAAACATGCGGCGTCTTGCTCTGTAGGAGACGAACTTGCAGATGATGGCTCGCGGTTTGCCCCTGGTGGTCTCCCTCCCTACTCGGTGGGATCGGTCAATGTCCGAATGTCCTATGTTGACGCCTAATTTCCGTGCTTGTTCCACCACAATATCATCCGTATCCTCATCAGGGCTCTCGGGTCTATCGAGCCAAAGTCTGAGATTGTTCCTTCGGCTGTACTGCTCGCTATCGCCCTGCGCCCGTTGTAACTCCTTAACATGAGGCTCCAGATCTGTCACCTTTGTCTTTAATACACTTACAATGTAATATCATGGGAATAAACAACCCTAGCCCTCCAGTGACTGCAGTGCCCTCTTTCAGGCAGGGCTAGAACCTTTTGTTCTTGTCCTTGCCTATTTCAACAAATGGCCAGTTGTCTTCACGTGAAATATTAATGTGGGACCGGCTGGACATGGATCTTAACTAAGTGATCTTTGGCATGTTTCTTAGACAGAGTACTTCAGGATTTATTTTTTACAGTAAAATAACAAGGTACAAGTACATGAACATGCAGATCCACTTTCAGTGTCACAGTATACGAATCATCCTTCACAAGCACTATTATTTTGGTGTATCTCAGCATATAGTCAACAGATAGGATCAACTGTGTGTACCATAACTTTAAAAAAAAAAATTCGTCCGTTGTGATGGGTGACCAAAGCATGACCACGAAGTTTTTTTTTTTTTTTTTTTGGGGGGGGGGGGGGGGGGGAGAGAGCACGGTTGGTCACGCGATCTGGTAATTTTTCCAGAAACTGAGTGAGAAACGAAAGCCTGCGTGCCTGGTGTGCCAGCGGCAAACAAGTCGAAACTTTTGTTATTATCTTTTCAATAGCCGTGGAAGTTTTCTGTGTGCTTTCTGATAAAATTCAGTGTGCAGATAATCTATTCTACGCTTTGCATGCACTTGCTCACCGTTACCTGGTGTCTCTTATACAGCAGCACCCAGGTTATGCACGCTCCTCAGACTTATAACAAAGTCATGTAGGCCTATAACAATCTTGTATGCTTGTTAAGTTGTTGTACGCGCGGGGGGGGGGGGCACATACCCAACATCAGGGCGGGGGTGTGCCGCAGACATTTTTATAGAATACCCTATCTTAATCCTACGCCAGATGTGAAAAGGTATCATTTCTTAATCCTGTAACGTGTTGAAAGGAGTGCTGCACTGGTGCATCCTAATTGTTACCCCTATCCTAACCCACGTGTGTACATTTTGGGGTCCTTTTGTAATCCTTGGAGTAATGAAAACAGGGCCTTTCCCGCGGCACATACCTAGTACAATCCTACATGGAAGTGCCCCCCCCCCCCCACCCAAGGTTGTGCGTTAGCACTGCATTCATCGACCCCTTGCTGCCCCACCCCACCCCGTATTCAGCATAGCAACCCCAAAAGTTCCTCCCTGAGGGGTCAACTGTTTGACGCCGTTGATAAATTTGCTATAAATAGAATAAAGAAAAATTTAAAAAAAACAAACAACTCATACCTGCATGATGTCGCCTGTATTATTCCACTCCTCTCTTTCCTTTGTATGAGCTTAGTTAAAATTCACACCGCTAAAATTAGATTTCAAATCACTCATATTCTCTCTGTTTTCACACACAGAAAGAATTCTAAACTGATGCCAAACAAAAGAAATTAATCTTTCAGTTATGTAATTTTAAAGAAAGAAAACAAAAAGATGAGAAAAAATGATTTCTCCTGTGGTAAATTCAATTAGTCCTTTTGTCTGTCTGTCTCCCTACAGAAGCCAAATTATAAGAGAAAGGTCGTTGAAAAAATGAGCGTTTAAAACAAGAGTACCCTTTTAGTGATGTAGGCCTAATGTAATTTAAAAAAAAGGAAGAAAATGAATGAAAGAAGCAGCTTTTCATTTGGGTTTATCAAATCAAAAATAAAAAAAAAATCAGAGCAGTCTGTTTGCGTAATACACACATGCATGTGTTAATTGCTCCCCAGCTGTTTGGTGATCAGATCGTTATCATCTGATCCCTTTCTTTACCGCAATGATGATCGACCCGTGAAGAGCCAAAGTGGACTCTTCATTCTTCGGTCCATACCAATGCATCACAGTGATGTTCTCTGCGTTGGTCCACGTGTCTTTCGGTGTCCGAGAACCCGACTTAAATATTTGGCATCAGCTGTATGATGTCGGGCTGTCAACCAGCTTAACCTTTCATTGGTTGGACTACAAGACCTACATGTAGTGAAAAGTTTTCAATGCATGGTGCGGGACCTGTTGACTGTGGTTAGGCCCGTATCATGGAGAGAGAGAGAGAGAGAGAGAGAGAGAGAGAGAGAGAGAGTATTTAAAATCAGTTGTGGATTCCATTGGGTTCGTACAAGATATAGGCCTATATATACATACATACATACATACATACATACATACATACATATATATATATATATATATATATATATATATATATATATATATATATATAACCAATGGAGGTAGAAAGTCGACCTACCGCTTAAACAAGGTGGAACGCGAAGGAATTTATCCCGGAGTTAAATTTCTTTGCGTTCCACTTTACGTGGTCACAGTCATGAGTGTACCATTGTCGCTAGTATAAGATGCACGGCATGAATAAAAGACTTGATTTGACTGCACCGTATAGGCCTACAGAACATGGTAGGCTTAATATGTCTGCCAACACAACAATACAAAACAAGATACAATGCAATACGCACATCACAATCCCATACAACACAAAACACGTTAGTATACAAAACACATTGCAAGCTCGAGAAGTTGAGTAAAGTGTCACTTGCTTCGGGAGATGAGGGTTGAGGGAGGGGGACTCCTTGTATGACCAGCGTGAAATAAAATTTGTTAGCCACGCGTGAATGCTAAAGGCCTATTTAATATTAATGAGCCATGCATGTGGATTCAGAACTTCGACCAACGTCTCAAATAGACCCTGCGCAATTTCGGGAGCCACGTGCGTTTGGTTAAATGACATTTGATTGGTACTGTGTACATGTCTTGCAGGTGCGAAAAAAAGTGTGAGTGTCGTTGGTTAATTTCCCGGCAAAACATTTCCAAGATTTACGACATGTCGTCTTCTTTCACCGCCAAAGCAAGATGGTGCGTGTCAGTGAGGACCAAAAATGGAAAATTGTTTGGGAAAAGCAGGATGGACACAGTTTTAGTCAAATTAGAAAGATGCTTATTCAACAGCACCATGTTACTATTGGACGAACTATTATGGGACAGCGCATGCGCGGATCACTTGATCTCTCTTAACGTCGATCTTACCTTTTTTACTTATTTTTTGTTGGATTTGTTTTCCTCCTTGGTTTCTTGGACTTTACACCGATATTATGATGTGGTGAGAATTTCGTCTGGCTTATCGAACTCTGGATTGCCGGGCTTAACAGACTGATTTTGGACTGATTTGTGATCTGCCTCCTGCAAGTTTTTGACAATGGGTGATCAAACAAAGGACGGTCAAGTAAGTGCACTGGGAAACACTAATGCTGTACCTAAACCACCTGTGACTGAAGGTAATGGTAGTGGTATGAAAAGACCATGGGAGTCTCCTACCGGTGAGACACCTCCTAGCAAAATCAACGTCCCAGATATATTGGAGCTGGCAAACGATCCACGTGTGAGTATATTGAGACAGATTGTTCAAGATGCTGTTAGACAGGAGGTACAACAATTCAATAAACGCATAAGTGACCTTGAGAATGAAGTCAAAACATGCAACAAAAAATATACAGAAGACATTGCTTTACTTCAATCCAAAGTTGTTGACCTTGAGGAGAAGGTACAAAAACTTGAAAGTGCACAGGAAGAGGGCGAACAATATAGCAGGAGACATTGTCTGAGGATCTGGATGAGAGGCCCTGATTCAAAAGAGAGCGAAAACGAAGATACCGATCAAATTGTTATTGATCATGCCAAAAAGCTGGCTCTTGATCTTAAACCAGAGCACATAAAGCGGTCTCATAGGGTCGGAAAAAAATCTGCAGGCAAAACAAGAGCCATCATAGTAAGATTTGCGACTTATCGTCTCAGGAAGAAATTTTTCAAAGTCAGGAGAAACTCAAATGATGCTTTTGTGTCTGAGGATCTTACTAAAAAGCGCGCACACATTATGTTTGTAGCACGTGGTTTGAGGAGGCAGAGCGCGATCCATTCCTGTTGGTCCACTGATGGCAGACTTTACATACGGGAGAGAAACCCATGGGGCGCAAACCAAGGCGATCGGAATGCACGATCACAATACCCGAGTGGTCGTATTGTGCAGATCCACGAAGAGAATGACTTGGACCGTTACAAAAGACCTGCCTGAGCCAATCTGGAGTGTTTACCTGGTCCTTTTTATGTACGCCAGCATGTTTAATTGTTTCTTTCAGTGACCGTTCGTGACCGTTCGGGTGCATTTTGCTTATTCCATTTAGCCTACTTTTCTTTCACGTGACATTCAAACTGTGAACTCTTTTTGCTGTTCATTCACAGGTGTATTTGTACCTGACAACTTGCTTTCGTTATTGTACTCTTTTACTGCTTGATATCACCAGGTGAAATTTACAGGCGTACTGGACTGACTTCAAACACTGCCACAGCGTTGCAAATCATGCAAAAGCGCCACGCGCTCAATTATGTTCATATGCTCTTTATTGCTGTCTGACTGTGCCACGCACAACCAATCTCGCTGATTTCCAATATATATGTGCACAGCGGTATCCTTGCAAGTTTGACATAGATATGGATTCTATATTTTAGGTATCACCTGTGTTAACGCTAAATGGTTCGTGTTTTGTATCTCGTGCAGCCACCATGATACATCTTTTTGTACTTCAGCTAATTGGTTCGCGCTTATATCTCATGTATAACTACCAGAACCAGTATCTAATACGTGTTTAAGCCTTGGTAATTTATCTATCCTGCATCTTCCCAAACCACGCACTGGTGCATTATATTTGTATGGAGTTTACATAGTTGAATGAAACTGGTATATTTACTTAAGGCCTATATATACTCCAGCCGTCAAATGGTAAGTCTACATAATTTTTCAGATTTATGGTAATTCATATCGCGTGTAACCATATGTCTTAGGTTGCATCAGTACTGTGACACGTTGGTGGTTACTGCAAGGTCTCCAAACACTGCTTATATGATTTGTTTTACTATCATCCCACCTCGTCTTTACAATGTGAATTCTAGATTAACGGTATGAGCGGTACATTTACTATGTGACCTAATCAATTTGAAGTTCGCCGCCTTTTAAACTTTCATGCCGAGACTACCTACGTGAAAGATCAAGTTAACTTAAGTCCAATTTTATGTTTGTGTATAGCCCTCACTATATGACTATAGCAGTAAGCCATACATTTCTGCCATTGTTACAGAGTTCAATAATTTTTCTATTTACATCCAGATACAACTCCTTTTGTCCCACCAACATTGCGCTAACCATATTTTCACTTATTTTTGCATCTTTGTCTCTCTTATCATCTGTGTATTTTCTTGTTACATGTCATGTTACCCTGTTACCTTCAACGACATTCATAAAACAGCTGACTCTTTTCAGACCACCCAAAGCTTACACGCAAATGACACATTGGAAACAATTGTATGGTGTTGTGTGCTTCTTTACACCTTCCGTTGACTCCGCTGTTATGGGTGGGCAAAATATCACACTTCTGACAAGTACTTGTATTTTTGCCGTTCTTAAGTTACCTTGGTTTATAAACAATGGGCATCGGCATTGATCAATACCAATGACCATTGGTCTTTTCTAGAACAAATATATCTCTGTTATGGTACACTTCCATCCAGGTCCACACGTCGAAAACCAGATCATATACTCCTATTCCTCATTGGCTTCTCTATATATAAACACACTCCTCTGTGTTTTTTCCTGTGTAAAACACATTACATTGTTCCTTTACATGTTTTTCCTGTCTTCAATCGACGTTCACGCGAACCCCGCTCCCGCCCTGAACTGAAACAACCACCTGAAGTTCTTTCATTCTAACGTTTGCAGTATACGAAGTGCCGGTAAACTTGACGAGATCCATCTCCTGGCCCAATCAGGTGACTTCAATATTATTGCATTATCTGAAACCTGGCTAGATGAATATTTCCCCGATCAGCTCCTCCTCATCGACGACTTCCAACCTCCGTATCGTACAGACCGCACAACGGGAAGAGGCGGCGGGGTTCTGACATTTATTTACTCCTCTCTGCCGTGCGTAAGACGCCCGGATCTTGAAAGCATAGATTGCGAATGCGTCTGGGTTGAAATTTTGATCCAGCACGGGAAGGCATTGTGTGGTAACTACTATCGTCCACCTGGCCAGTCCGCCGAAATCCGTGATGCATTTCTCAGGTCTTTGGCGTCTTCCATCTCCTCTGCCATTGAATGCAACCCTCACATCTTAATAGTAACTGGCGATTTCAACGACAGGTGCTCTGATTGGAACTCCCAACATGAGGATAGAGATTTAGGTTTATCTCTGGTCAACCTTGTGAATCAGTACAATCTCTTTCAACTTATGGACGAACCCACCAGGATAAGCGAATACTCGAATAATTTGTTAGACCTTATCATTACTGATTCTCCAGGTCTTGTTCTGGACTCTGGAACCCTTGCCCCAATTTCAAATTCTGACCACTGTGTAATATTTTGTTCTTCTTCTCTTTCCCTTCACAAGAACAAGCCTTTCAAAAGATCAGTATAGGACTTCAAAAAAGCCAATTTCTGTGACCTCAATGCTGCCCTTGCTACGGCCCCTTGGAACATTGCTCATGATGTCTTTGATTCTAGTGACGAAGCCGTAACATACTGGTCTAATCTCTTTCTATCTACTGCAAAGGACTTTATTCCCTATAAGGAAGTTACCATTTGCCCTAAGGACAAACCTTGGATAACTGCAGACATTAAAAAACATATTCGACGTTGTAATCGTGCATGGAAACGCTTCAAGAGAGCATCCAACCAACCCCGCCCCCATAATTACGACCTTCACCTTAAGATTGATAGGTTATACCAATTCTACAAAAAATATCGTAACAAAGTTGTAACTATAATAAAGAAATCTGTCTCCTCTTACTTTTCTAATCGCAGCTTCGACTTGATGAAAAAGACATAAATCCCAAACAATGGTGGAGCTTGTCCAAGTCTGTCCTGGGATGCAAAATTCACCAAGATATACCCCCGATCATTGACGATAACAAGATCGTTTCATGTATCACGGAAAAATGTGAAATTTTTAACTCATACTTTGCCAGCAAATGTAAAACACTTCCTGATGTTGATGCTCCACCCCTGCCTGATTTCACTTTCCGAACTGAAGCACGCTTACACAATATTACTATCAATGAAGACAGTGTTAAGAAAGTTCTATCTTCCCTGAGACTATCCTCTGCATCAGGCCCAGATAATATAGGGAATATCCTATTTAAGAACACAGCTGATTCGATCTGTAAACCACTTACAAAAATCTTTCTACTTTCTCCTAGTCTTTCTCTTTTTCTGGATGTTTTGAAGAGATCCAACATATGTCCTGTCTTCAAAAAGGCCAACAGACAGATCAAAAACAATTATCGTCCTATTTCATTGCTCTGTAATGTGTCAAAGGTGTTTGAACAACTGGTCTTCAATGCACTTTATGAATACTTGACACAAAATAACCTACTCACTTCCAAAAATTCTGGCTTTAAGGCCAATGACTCCACTGTCAATCAGCTTGTGCACATCCTTCCCAATATCTACAACGGTCTGGAACAGTCCAAAGAAGCCAGAATGGTGTTTCTAGATGTGTCCAAGGCATTTGATAAGGTTTGGCACCCTGGCCTCCTTTTTAAACTTCGACAACTTGGTATCTCTGATAATCTTGTAGCCTGGATTGATAGTTATCTCTCAAACCGATTCCAACGAGTAATTATTCATGGCCAATCTTCATCATGGCTATGTATCGAAGCTGGTGTGCCCCAGGGTTCCATTTTGGGCCCACTTCTCTTTCTGGTCTATATTAATGACTTAGTTGATAATGTTACATGTGATGTCAGACTTTTTGATGATGACATCAGTCTACTTGAAGTTGTTAATAACCCCATCAAAGCTTCTAATCACCTGAACATTAATCTCTCAATTATACATAATTGGGGAAAGATGTGGAGCGTTATCTTCAATGCTCTCAGGTCTCTTTCTGTGATATTTTCAACTAAGCTTGTTAAACCACACCATCCACCCGTTCGTCTAGGAGACTCTGAAATACCCGAGGCAAACTCACACACGCATCTTGGTATTACTCTCAGTAGCAATTTATTCTGGCATGCTCACATTACTCGCATTACCACCAAAGCTAGCAAGCGAATTGCCGTTCTCCGTAGATTTAAATATAAACTTTCCCGCAAAGCTCTGATCAAACTATATTTAACTATGATCCGACCAATACTTGAATATGGTTGTGTGCCCTTTGACAATTGTGGTCACGGCTTTTCTGATCTTATTGAATCGATACAGTTTGAAGCTGCTAAAATATGCACAGGTCAGCTAATTCCCCCAACTATCACCGCTCGATACCTTCGCCACCTTAGCTCCATACGTCCCATTAATTGCAGAACTAATCGCTTAGACAAATCCTTCCTTCCCGACACTATTAAGCTGTGGAACAATCTTCCTTCTGACATAAGAGACTCAATTTCCCTCCAAATATTTAAATCAAAACTGAAAGCAACTCTACTAGCAGTGGACTATGTTCCTGTTTACTATACCCAAGGACACAGATTTGCCAACATTTGTCATACCCAGCTTCGTCTTGGATTCTTGAGACTTAACTTTGATCTCTTTAAAGTCAACATCATCCCGCGACCTACATGTTCCTGTTCCTACCCCACTGAAGATTTGCAACATTTTCTGTTCTTTTGTCCAAAGTATTCAACTCCAAGAGCCAAACTTTTCAACTCCGTCATCCCCATTATTGCTCCCGGCGTCCACCCGAATCTGATTTTACACACAGCAAGTGACAGGCAAGCTCATATCCTTCTCTTTGGTAGCGACGAATTGTCCATTCCCCTCAACATACAAATTTGTGATGCTTTCCACAGACACATCGTAGACACAAGACGCTTCATATTTTAGCTCTGTTATGTACAGGCAATCATGTCAATTGAGTTAGTCGCTGACTTCCACACATTTACTTCTTATGTGTCTATTGAATTTTTTTTTCTTTTTTTTTTTAAATCGCTGGTCTGTATTATTGTGAACAGTGTATACATGTGTGAGCATTCTACCCGTAGTGAACTATCTTTCTTTGTTCTGCATATTGGTGACGTCTCTATTTTGATTCCTGTATGCGGGGTACAAATCTAAAACATGTGTACAGCTTCTTTGTTAATTGGGTAACTTTGTTCATGTTTTGTCCTGTGTGTTTTGTAATATACTATTTGTGTGTCACTCCATGTTCTGGAGAACCCCCCCCCCCCCCCGATTAATGACATCTCGATGTACTATAGGGCGATCCAGTTGAAATAAATATGTTTAAACTACTAAAAACTACATTGAAATGAAAAGGGTGGTGGAATATCACCGAGAAACAGGAAAAATTCCTAACAGTGAAACAACTCGTTGTCGGGTGCCACAGAAAGTGACAGAACAGCATCTAAAATTGATAGATGACATGATGTTCTTATGATTTTAAATCAGGAGGGAACATATCGTGACATACAAAAACTTATACAAGGTTTGGTTAATTTGTCGCTGTCCATATCGCACATAAAACGGTTAAGACGAGGCCTTGGCTGGAGTAGCGGAGAAATACAAATCATTGTCTGTTGTAGCCCTGACACCACCGGTTCCCTCGTGTTCCTCCATGATGCTTTTTGTAGGCTGAGGTCAAAATGTCAATTATTATTGGTTCAAAGCAAGCACGTGTCCTACGGGGTCTCCTTATAACAAGAATGACTGACAGACAATGCTAGCCTTGCGGGCACGGTTTGAAAAGTTGATTTAACCTCGCCAGACAGGCATTGAGCATCATGTGATAGCCTCAACGCATTTCGTAGCACGCCAGTCGCCAAATGCGAGAAAAAAAAGAGCACTAAAACGCATGCTGAAAAAGGCACGCGCGCACGTTTGAGCACGCCGGTAGCAAGCATAGCCAAATTATCCCCTACTTTATACCATATTACATTGAAAACCCATGGGATATGGCCTATGTGAAAATGTTGACCATATCCCATGGGTGGGACTACTTTTTACCATATTTGTAAAATCAGAGATACGGTTTTCCAAATATGGAATGAATCAATTCCATATTTGGTATATCCAAACTCGCCTTTTTACCTTGCCATAAATCACGGCCGAAAACCTGATGGTCCGTGGTATAAATCCCAGCCAACGGGTAAGAATAAACTTGATTCTGTGATGCAAACTAGGGCCAAAATGCAGGACTGATGGTTACCAGTAAAAACGACCACTCTGTGAGATGCACGATGTGCAGTCGACTTTTACATCCAAGTGTCCCGGCCGCCAACCATTAGGTATTCAACAGCTGAGCGGGCACAAAAATAGGCAGTATGTGAACAATTATGCACCAACAAGCTGAAATCAACAGCACGCCACGTGCAGCCTTCTCCAGGGAAATTTTTTTCTTCTTTTCAGAGACCTCTAACATCTGTCCAAAACACTCCCCAGACTCTGTCTTCATCTTCTGTCCCAGCTGGTGTGGCAGGGTGCCATCGCCCCGTTCCTTTGGGCAATGCTGGCAATGCCTGCCGTCAGTGATGCACTGATGCCGGGCCGGAACTGACGGCAACACTCCAAGTCAACGCGACTTTCCAATTCTCCTTTCCACCAAATTGATTCCATGTAGAAATAATAAAAAAGTATCTTTTCGTCGAGATTTTTGTCTAAACAACGGCAGTTAAAAAAAATCCGGCATTATGCCTGTGGTCGACCGCTTCTCTTTGTTGTTTAAATTTTATATTCATACGCGCGGCTTGACTGTGTCAAAGTCCCATGTTATGTGGTGAAATAAAATGTTACAAGTGATATGAATGGTCTTTTTTTTCTTTCTTAAAGGACCGTAGGGGATAAATACAAAATAACCCTCGTCGATAATCTGTCTAAAGTTTGCCTGCCTGCGCTCCTGATCACCCGTACGCTTCGCGCTAGGGTGACCAGGCGCGCAGGCAGGCAAACAACTCGGAGGATTCAGTTTGACAGATTAACGACTCAGGGAATTTTGTCTGAAGATCTCACTGGCGGCATGCGAGATGCGTGGCGCTGTACTCAAGCATGCGTAAAACTGTGCGAGTTGGGGTGGTCCATGATGCGAGAGCTGTAATGTTGTAAACGTTAAATCAATTTATGAAAAATCTAAAAAGCCAGGGCCTGTGCGATTATTAAAGTATGAAATGTGTCCGTTCTCTGCAAAATGTGCTTTTTGCTCAGCGTTAGGAACCCAAAATATGCGTCTACCGGCAACAACCCGGGCAACTACTCTTGTAGATGAGACGCCGGGGAACGGAGCTAGACATCGTTGCACCAAATTTCACAGTTCAGAGAAAGGCAACTCATCACATATAAAGATAGGTTAGCAAGTGATAGTAAGTGTTTTGCCCACGAGATCGAAAATACGAACATATCAATAATAGGTATATCAACTTTACGCCTTTCAAACAAGAGTCTTCACATAGAAATTTTACCTTAATGACGCCATGGGCCTTACCTTCGCAGGCACCCTGCCACAGCAGGCAACCAACACCAAAACCTGAATCAATGGATTTTGCCATAGTCCTGGCGTGAACCAACTTTAAAGACTCTTCATCAGTTATATTTTGACCTGAAGGGGCAATACCGACACTCTGTGGTTGACAAATTTGTTCATAAATAGAATGTAGGCCTTACCCATTGTACAGACGCAGAGGAATTAAGGGATGAGATCCCCGTTATATTTACTATACGTTTTTATATTAGCATACAGGCATTGACATTTTCTTATGTTAAAAAGGATGCTGCAGCGGTAAACATTTCTTGTTTCTTACCTCCTCTTTCCACACACACACACACACACACACATAGGCCTACATACATACATATATATATATATATATATATATATATATATATATATATATATATATGTATATATTGTAACCACATATTATCATGCCAAAGAAACTATCTCACACATGCTCACATATGCTGGTTAACTATTTGAATTCACGACGATTCCTCTTATTTACAAGTTTCGTTTTCTTAAAGTAAGGTTACCGGTGTATACAGAAATGTGGCGGAATCTAACTCCTATATTTGGGTTCCATTACAGGTACGAGATTGACGAACATGACTTGTAAAATGGGCAATTGCTGTCAAACTTATCATGAAACAAATTCTTTCTGTCATGGTATTCTAAATGTATAGTATAAGACGCATGGTGCCTTATATTTTGATTTTCCTCCAGGGATATACTCGGCCTCCTGGGGGTGGGGGTGGGGGAGCCGTGTCAAACAGTATGCCTCTCTCAATTGTACAACGATAGGTTCTTGAGTAGAATACTTCATCAGATGCTGTTCATTTGCATAGTGTCCTCCTTATGTGCATTCTGTAATGGGCTCTCGACTTTATGTATAGGGATTTTCATATCACGTTGAATATGATATTGCAATTTTGAAGACGTTTATATCAGACAACAGACAACCTTTAAAATCAAAATGTAGACACTGGTCAAACTACGCAAAACGCTGTGTCTGTCCAGGCACGGATCCAGAGAGGGTGCGGGAGGTGCGCCCGCTACCCCCCCCCCCCCCCCACAAACACACATACAAAGTGAAACATATTTTCTTTGTTACTCTGCAAACATAACTAATTAATGAACATGAAAAATATAACTGCCAATAAAGTAGTAGCCGGAGTCGGGTTTCAATCCAACAGTGAGTCCCAGACCTGTCAAGTCTCCCGATTTTGACTTGTCGCCCGGCTTGGGCATAGGAAGGAAAAGTACAAAAATACACAAATCTGTCTAAATTTTACTGTAAACTGCGAAGGATGCAGACCATTTTTATAGCCCATGTGGCTGCGCATACACAGTTCATATGAATTAGGATTTTTAATGACTGCTCTGCTACAAAAGCACAGCAATCTGTCGAAAGGGACAAAGCAGACATATGCAAACACTGATAGAACATCAACAAAAATATGATAAGATCAGACTTCTCCATATAAGTGCCAGATGCTTGTGCTCCTGAACATTTCCAATACTTGATTAAACATATTTTATTGATCAAATACATCGAAATTATCATACAATATAATAACCTCAGCAATTGGGAAAAGGGCAAAACCCTATTCGAATCCCTCTTGCGAGATAGGACAACACATAAACAGGACAGACCTAGACGCATTAGACAAATAATAAGATGACGGACACAGTGACGTAACAGATAGTGGGGCTATGTAAATCATTACTATATTAGGTCTGCAAATGTGTATCATAAGCTAGCATTGTAGCAGAAAATGATATGTGTTCGTTTTGCCTAAAAATCTAACCTATGCCTGCGGGCTTGAAGCGGCCGGTTTCGGAAATATACTCGTGTACTGCTGAAAAAATTGCAATATTTACTTCAAGAGAACATTCAGGGCAGCCGTATCATACTGTCTGTAATGTGAACGGAGCATACAAGGAAATCGTAGTATGGAGAACTGATCGCTGAACGGCATAAGAAGGACATATAAAAAAGTAATGCCACGCATCTTCACTGGATATACCACAATCACACAAAGGTGTATTTTTCACGCCGATCTTAAACAGGTGAGAATTGAATTGGCTCGCACCCAGGCGAGGGCGGGTGTGTTGAACTGCGAGAAATCGGTCACCAAAATTGTATTATTCAGGGAATTTGATAGCTCTGACCACTGGCTTTATAATATTTGATTTGAATAGTTTGGTTGAAGCTGAATGTCTGGTTTCTAGAGGTAACTGATTCCACAGCCTAATAGTCGAGGGGAAAAATGAATTATCAAAGAGTTCAGTACGAGCACGAAAATGGGGAAGATTAAATTGCTGGCGAATTTGATAGGTTTGGTTACCCGCAGTAGAAGCAGAAAGAAGAACTGAGCACAATGAATCAGGAACGAGCTTGTTAACAAGTTTGTACATTAATGTCAGTTTTGATATTTCTCTACGTTTGGCAAGAGTTGACCATCCGGTTTCTTTGTATAGCTTAGCAATGCTCGTTCCATGCATTGCACCAGTAACAATACGAGCAGCACTTAATTGAACGTTTTTCACCCTTTCCTCGTCAAATGCCGAACACGCACTCCACACTTGACTACCGTATTCGAGAATCGGCCTGACAAAACTAATATAAATAGTTTCGAGTGTACTTCTGTCCAACTTAAACTTCAAGTTTTTCATAATGTTAATAAGTTTACTAGATTTGTTAGAAATTTCAGTAATGTAATTGGACCATCTTAAATCGGAGCGTATTGTAAGTCCAAGGTGTTTGTAATGGGTAACATTTTGCAATACATGACCTTGAAAATGAATAGGTGGATGGTTAGTTTGGTTTGTCTTCCGAGATATGAGCATGGAGTTAGTTTTTAGAGCATTAAAGGTCACCAGCCAGTCTTTGGACCATTGATCACTATCAGCAAGATCGGAATTCATAATTTCAGCGGCAGTAAAGGGATTATCAATATTCAAGTACAGAGAGGTATCATCAGCAAACAATTTTATGTTACAATGAACAGATCCACAATATCGTTGATGTAAATAAGGAACAAAAGAGGCCCCAGCACGGAACCTTGAGGCACTCCAGCACAAATTTTACCCCAACTGGAGGACTGACCTTGAATAACTACGCGTTGGTAGCGATTCCTTAGATAATCCGAAAACCAATCGTGAAGATCTCCATCAATACCTGCTCTCTTTAGTCTGTAAAAAAGGCCAGAATGCCAAACCTTGTCGAAAGCGTTACTAATGTCTAAGAAAATGAATCGAACTTCCTTTTGTTGATCCAAGGCTAAACATAGTTCATGATAGAGGAGGAGCAGTTGACTGACAGTCGAGCTGCCTGGTATGAAACCTGACTGATGAGCGGAGATAAAAATGTTGTCCCGAAAAAAGTTAAATACGTGCTCAAAAACTATCTTTTCTAGAACTTTTCCAACACAGCTGAGTAGAGACACAGGCCTGTAATTATTGCATGAATTCTCCGGACCTTTTTTATAAAGTGGAGAAACGTTTGCTCTTTTCCAAGCTGAAGGAAATTGTCTATTAGAAAGTGAACAGTCAAATAATCTAGCAAGTGAGGGGGAGATAACAGGTGCGGCTTCTTTGAGCAGTTTTGAACTTATACCATCAGGACAAGAAGCTTTAGTTGTGTCAAGACTTAAAAGCACCTCAAGAACTTCTCTCTCCGTTACAGTGAGTGAGTCAAGAGTAGATGCAGCAGGATCCGTATGTTCCGGTAAACTGGCCGTTGCAGAATCAACGTTACACTGTTCTAGAAAGTAAGAATTAAACATTTCACCTTTGGACAGAGAATCAGAAATGTGTTTACTACCATGTATGAGAGAGGGAATAGTTGAAGATTGATTACAGTTAAAAAAATATTTAACGGTGCGCCATCAACTTTTGCTTTTCTTGGAAGGGTTGTTGAGGTCCTTTCGAAGCTTAGTATTGTACTGGTCTTCAGCAGTTTTAAGCTTTTGTTGATAATGGTTTCGAACTTGACAAAAAGAGGTCCATGCATGGGTGTTGAAATTTTGACGTTTAGCATTTTCGTTTTTTCTTTTAACTTGACGTTTAAGTGAACGTAGGCTGGAGTTGTACCACGGTAAATCATGTGGTCTGACTTCAATATTTTTTTTTTTTTTTTTTTTGGATTGATTGTTTGGCAGCTTCCATGAACAACGTGGACCAGGAATCACAACACGAATCAATATCTTCAGAAACAAAACACGAATTCCAGTCCACGCTTCGAATGGAAGTTCTGAAGATTTCAAAATCTGCTTTACCATATTCCCAAATGTGTCTTTTGAATGTATGATCTCTCTTTTTCCGAAACATTATGTTAGCACCTACAACACTATGGTCACAGTTAGAAATTGGAGGAAGCACATAGGTATCACTTACATAGTTAGGAATGTTAGATAGGATTTGATCGAAACATGTAGCTGAATGGTCGGTAATGCGTGTGGGCTCCTTTATATGGCCGTAAGAAGATTGGTACTGGCAAATTGGTCAAGCTTATGCCCAGATGGCGTTTGGAAATCGCAATTTAAATCTCCCGTCAAGATAATATGATGACTACTTGTGCCTTTCGCCAGGTTGAAACTTTCCTGAAACTTGCCCCAAAAAGAAACCGGGGAATTAGGTGGCCTATACACGACAGCAAATAAAAATTTAGTATTATGAAGTCTAATTTCACACCATAAAATCTCCAGATCAGGTACCTCAAGATCCAGTTGTCGGGTGACGTGTAAGGATTTGGACACGTACAGTGCAACACCACCGCCTGCCCCATTAAGACGATCTTTTCTAATAATGTCATAATAATCAGGTATATCTAGATTGCTTGCTAAGTAGTTCGGTGAAAGGAAAGTTCCTGATAGAGAAATTATGTCAAAGTCTGGGACGATGTCTGTACGGATGCACCGCAATTTATCTGGTGACAGACTCCGTATATTTAAATGGCAAAACAAAATGTCTTTAGAATGCTGTACAGGGCCTGGGTTTCTATGGACATCTCCCGCTAAGAGTATCAGTAGAAGACAAGTGAAAAATATATTTACAAACTTAAGTTGCTGTCTATGCAGAACCTTGAACATTATATAGACCATGAGAGGGGTTCTGTTTTTGTCTGAAAGGTTCAAATTTATAAGATGTACAGCAATAGAGGTAGACGTGACCAAATAGATGGTAAGGTATGTATGCTGAGCAATTTGCCCGAGATTCGTCAATTCATTGATCAAAGTAACAATCATGTACGGAATAAATAAGTGATCGGAGTAAACTATGTCATATAAATGATTGCGCCCCAACTTGAATACATAAGTAATGACATTACTTTTACCTTCAATCATTAACGTTGGATGGCGTGTGGTAAGTCGTTTCCTGCTGACGATGATTTCTAGTGTTGTGTGATTTGAATGTCAGGAGACACTCCCGGAACCATTCAGAAGTCAGTAAATATGATGTATATAATAAAGAAAAATGATGGAACTTGTTAATGCCATGTATCAGTGAATCGTATATTAACCTGATATCTCAGGGTGTTTGTAGGCCTACAATTATTTGTCTGTTCAAAATTGCATTATTTTGTCCCCAGAATGTGTCAGATTTCACCATTTTGCATGCTCAACTTAAAAAAATACGGGGGGGGGGGAAGGCCGCAGGTATGCTCGGACCCCTCTTGTGAAGCTTCGCGCCCGTCAGGCGCTCGCAACCAGCTCGCTCTGTGCAGGTTTCAACTGTAAAATTTCTGGATCCGCCCCTAATTCAAGTGCTGCGGCAATGCTCGGGCATATGTGTGCGCTATGTTTTCGGTTGAACTGAAAGGTTCAAGTCCGATCGTGGCCGGAGCTTTACCTGTTTTATAGCCATATGGATTGTTGCAAAATATTCGTGCTTTTGGGAGCATTTTTCTTCCCCGTTTTTTTTTTTTTTTTTTTTTTTTTTTTCAATTAATCTTACACAGTGAAAGTCCAACTGTCGTCGAGACACAATTCATGACTGCAATTTTGTGACATGCTTTTAAAATTCAGATTAATTTTCTCCTGTTTGAATCGATCTATTCAGTAGTATGTAGAAGAGTGCATTATAGTGTTTTCGAAAAAAAAAATATTCACACACGAACATGAATAACAGAAACCGTTATTTTTAGAGTGTAAATACAAGAACCAGAAATTAGAGCGCATGACCACTAATTGCATGTAGCCATCTGGCCCTTTGAGTGTTCAAATTAGGAGGCAATGTGTACGGAAGTATTCTACAGTTTGGGGGATGTCAGGCCACTGACAATAGATATCACAAACCATGTTTTTCATGGGCAACAATATGAGTTTCATATCACTTTATGATGACCAGGTGGCTTTTTGTACCTGGGAGAAGTAACACATAGGAGACAGTGAGGACAACTGCAATTCCTCACAAAATGTAGGCCTGAACCCAAAAGCATCGGATCCTTTTATCCCAGTTTATAATAAATTGCTTTTATGTTGCAGGCTATAGTTTGTGCGTGTGAGTTTTGAACTGGGTAATACTAGTTCTTGGTGTCAAAGAGCTTTCCCAGCCTACATCAAGAAACTTGGTCATTTCATTGGGAACAATGTTAATACAGTAAGTTAAAATCTATTCCAGATATGGATAATGAATACTATAGGTTCAACCGATAAGCACACGAGGGATCAACATAGGCTACTATATGCGTTTCGCATAACTTTTTGGTGACTAGGTGGTTTTTTGTACCTGGGAGAACACATGGGAGGTAGTAAGGACAACTCTGCAATTCCTCACAAAATACAGGCCTAGACCCAACAGCAACGGATCATTTCATTTTAGTTCATAAATTGCTTTTGTGTTGCAGGGTATATAGTTTGTGTGTGTGAGTTTTTAACTTACTTGCTCTTGGTGTCAAGGAACTTCCCCAGCCTACAGCAAGGGACTTTGTCACTTCATTGGGAATACTGTTGATGTGATAAGTTAGGATACATTCCAGATTTTGGTATTGAAAAAAATAGGATCAATCTGTGAGCACATTAGGGTTTGTACACATTCGCAAGTTGAGATAGAATCGGAAACGAGACTCATCGGAGATCATATGTCCTTCTTCCGCTCCCTATTCTCTTTTCAGATAAATAACGTGAAATTAAATGTAAATGTGTGACATTACTTGCATGTAACATAACTGAGATTAGCTTGTAAAATTAGGAACTCTGTATAGCAGGAGAAAGCTTCGGCAATGATGTCATCAGTTTAGCATTGAAGTCTCAGAGGCGTACAAGCAAGCATTGGGTTCCGTCACCATGATCATAAAAATCATGCAAAATTCTGCGTCACGTTTAGTCTGAAGCGATCATAATGGTAAGTAAGTTTATTTTTTAGAAAAAACTTCACTGTACAAAATTGACAGTTTGTTAGTCACGTAGGCCAATTCATGCTTCAATGCTTATTTTTGAGTCAAATCACAGTATATGCTACAATTCAATAATGGTTTTAAAAATTTATGGGGCACCTGAGTACTATGATGCAGTTCAGAAAAAGACAAACCATATTACTTCAATATAAAAACACAATTATAAGACTGAATTTAAAAAAAAAATGCGTGAGCAATTTACATATGACAAAATGTGTCGTTCCTCAATTTCTATGTTTGTCTTAAAATGCAGGGACATTTGAAATCTTACCTGCGAAGCAAATAAAATGTGGTTGTAGCAGTAAGAAAGTTATAACAATTTTTATATAAACTTCATACATTAATTTTACATCCCGAGTAATGGTTTTTTGATGATAAATGATGCTGGTTTTGAAGTATTTGTCATTTGAATGCTCTGTATTTACATTAGTGACAGTAAAAGGAACATAACAGTTTAGCTCATCAGACTGTAAAGTGTGTGAATATTCCGGACGCCAGATTTAAACAAGTAGAGAAAGTGTAACTTCTAAAATGTTTGCAAAACTGATGATTGAATTCGTCAGTGCTGTTTAAAAGAAAAATATTGCGTGTCAGTACCGTAACAATAGTTCTTGAATCTGGAATGTCTTTTCATTCTTAAATCTACCGTCACCGGTATACCAGACAGGCCAGTGCTCATTCGAAATATTACGTGTAAGATTTTTGTTTTGACGCTCATTAATATCTCAGTTGTTATATATTTATACATAATGTTCTGTGGTACCAAGAACAAAGGACAAAATTTTGTAAAAATATTTAACTTGATGAAAACCGAGAAAATAATGTGGGAAAATATACCAGAAAAAAGTAGATACATGCACAAGCTGTGAATTTGTTAAGCACTGTAAAATCTCGATGAAGATACCACGTGCTTTCACGAATGAATGATATATTTCCTTCTTTCCCTTGGGAAAGATTTTTTATTTTTTTGATGCGCTACCATCTAGGAACAGCGGCTTGCCGGAGAGCCACCCGATGCTGTTCCGGTGCGAGTTAAATCAAGTGAAAGTCATCTTTGGGTGTACGCCATGTTTGGGGTTCATGGTACGGGGAAGAATGGTGTAGTAATGGTGCTGTCCAGCCGCGTACAGTCCACGTGCTGTCTTGCATGGTACAGTCGTCGTACTGTCCAACTTGCTCTAACGTCCCCCCCCCCATGCACGTTTTTTTTTTTTTTCAAAAATCTAATTTCATGCGTGAAAGGGAGTGGATGGGATGTATGTGTTCATGTTTTCACCACCATAACTTGTAATATCTATACTTTACGATGTCTCATTTCTCAATGTATCTTGTTGCAGATTACCGAGGCTTGGCAGTGAAGACCAGCTACAGTCGGCCACAATTTGACAAATGGAGGAAATAAATGTAACACCATTTCGTTTTTAGCAATTCAAAGATAGCAATTTAATTTGTTAATCACTATAAAAGTGTAAAGACCTGAAAAACCTGTGATTCAAATCTGAAAAAGCTTAGGATTCTACTTGAGAAAATATCAAGTTCAAAAAAAAAAAAAAAAAAAAAAAAAAAAAAAAAAAAAGGGAAAACAAAATTTGAATGAAAGGATTACCTTTATAATGTACATCAAAAGGCCTAGAAAGATGATATCCCAATCAATGGCCCCACTTCTTCAATTAAAAGACAAAGCTGCCACTGGAAAATTTTAAATATCCTTAATTTTTAACAATTTTTTAGTAAAAATATTATTTCGTGCAGACATTGTATTAAACAGTTTTGAAGAACATAATACATGTTTGTATATTTATAAGAATTATCACAAAGCTTATAGAAGTGGACATTCTAGCTTTGAAGTGTAAAACTCGAAGGTTCTTCTCATAAACCAAGATTTGTGAAGAAAAAAATTCTCTTCTCTTCTTTTTGTTAGTTAAAACTTATAATCGTTGTTCTGGTCAACCAAGAAAAGACATCCTGTCAGCTTGATTCTCTTCTCTTCTCTTCACTTATAGCCTATAAACTACCCGTTGTTTCAGGAGAGACAGAGAGACAGAGAAAACTAGAGTTTGAATTCATGACTTGTAAGAAATGGGGCTTTTTGTTTAAACGTATCAAATTTGGAGGTTAAACGGAGAAGCAGCGCAGACCAGCGATGCACTGTATGTAAACAAGTACGGATATATATTTCCGTATAATACAAACTGATGTAGTGTCTACTATCTTAATCGTAATCTCTTATTTGAATTCTGTTTGAAAATACATTTCGTCCATTCTTATACCAACATGTATACACACACACACACATATATATATATATATATATATATATATATGTATATATATATATATATATATATATATATATACATTGTATGTGTGTGTGTGTGTTTTCAGTCAACAATTTCCCACGGCGCACTTTGAAGGCAATGATGCCGAGGAAAGCTGTCGACTCAGTCCGAAATTGAGGATTGAAAGATACGATTTTTTTTTTTTTAAAAAACATATTTATTTCAACTGGATCGCCCTGTGGTACATCGAGATGTCACTAATCGGGGGATTCTCCAGAACATGGAGTGACACACAAAATGTATATTACAAAACACACACGACAAAACATGAACAAAGTTACACAATTAACAAAAAAACTGTACACATGTTTCAGATTTGTACCCGCATACAAAAATCAAAATAGTTAAAGTCACCAAAATGCAAAACAAAATTTTTCTGACGATAGTAGTCACACACTTCTATTTGATATGCTTCGAGTTTTCGTCACATACATGTACAACCAGCCAGACAACACCTTGTACTGCGTGGAAAATAAAACCAGGGAGGTGTCCCTTGATATAGCATGCAACATTTTCCATTTTTTTTCTCTGATCGACACTTATTCACAGATCACTATACGAACTGTGGAATGCTACACTGTGAATGCACGATATATACATGTTAGAGGAGATATCGCATTTAGCAGCGGCGTGTATCTTCAGTAGAATATACACAGCCGAATACATTTAAAAATTGGAGGGCCACTGGAGCTGTATTCCCATTGAGTTGTATTTTATAATTCAACTTTTAATATAAATTGTAAACCTTGCTTCTTCTTCCACTAAATGCCCTCTTTCAACTAATTGAAGATTCTGGATTGTAGCTGTTATCAAATGATTTACAATGGTATTTACCCTTGGTGGAAAATTTTACCGCAAGGATGTTTTTGAAGTTTGTGCAATGTATATTTAACTTGACTTTTTAGGCTGCAAATTACAATGTAATTAGCTGTTTTGAATTTTTTGACTTGTAAATACTTCTTATTTTAAGAAAAAACTTGCATTGCAGAAGTGTAAATCACTTGAAGAGCAAAAGTCCCAATTTCTGCGTGTTTGTGTAACTAAGGTATGTTTTGAAAGCTGTAAGCTGTATAAGCACATACAACTTAATATATAGATTCGCCGTTTATTTGCTTTGAAAAGCATTACAAGCCCAGTTTAAACCTCTCGAGTAAAATATACTGTATTTTAAAATTATTTTCTTGGTTAACATCCCTTACATTATTTCCGTTAACGTGGCTAGTCTAATTCAAGTTAGCAAGTTACTTGAAGTCAGTGAAATGTGACTGGCATTCACCCCTGAGATTAAGGGTTAACATCCATACTTAGGCCTATATTTGGATATATCCCTCGATAATATTTTTACCATCAAGAAGTGTCCCTACCGGTGCTTTCCTGTGTCTCAGGGAGAGCCTTTCGGTGTTGTTCCTTACTATAGTGTCCCATTCTGTGCTTTTTGGCAGTCGCGGATATACGGGGGGGGGGGGGGGCCTTTAAAAAAAAAAAGTCTGGCCTCCAAAAAATTGTTGATCTCCGGTCACACGAGAAAGTATGGATGGGTTACCCACTACATCTTTGGTCCGAGCTTTCCGAATCAACAATTTCAAAGACACAGAGTCGATTAAAACAACGTGGTGTCAAAGATCGTCAGGGTGACAGGCACAAAAACAACCACAAATACGGCAGCGCCCTCCGTCGCATGCAGGAAGACTGGTTCCCATCGTGAATGCATCCTCTAATAAGCAAGGTGATAAATGATTTCATGACTATTAAGTATTACTTTTGCTGCTGACTGAAGATTTATACTTTTTTCACATTTGTGATTTCAAAAAGGGCACATATTTTTCGAAAACTTGTGATATTGGAGACATTCCTCTGAGAGAAATTTGTTTCATTTGTTCACTGTTAATCATATCCTGCACTGTGGATTTGTAGCATAGTAATATATATTGACATCCTCAGAACAATTGAAGCAATTTTTCAGAGGCTTAGTTTCCCCCCCCCCCCCCATTTTTATAGTTAGTTAATGATTAGAAGTATTTAGATGTATCTTCAGTGGTGCTGCCTATGTGTTCCACATGGTGGATTTGTGTCTTGCTCAGTGCAACTCAGACTATTCTGATTTCAGATAGATCATATTGGTTATTGAGTGATCAGATAGTGGTTGGCACTTTGTACTCAGATTATGTATATATTTACTGTAGCTGATTTGTGAAATCAAGTTCTAGACATATATTGCAGCATTCTGAATATAGTTCAAAACATTCCTCTCATTTTGCAGTTTTATTAATTATTTAATTTATTGCTTTCTTTGTCATTCAAGTAGTTGTATGGTGCTGCCTAAATTGTGATCTAATTCTAAAATTATTCCAGTGTACAGCTGCAGCTTGAATGTTTTATAGTTACACCTGTTCATAAATGTTGTTCACTTCATGTGTCTTCCTTGTTTTTTATGGACTCAAATTCATTTGACAAGTGTCACATAACATTCAAATATATTAACATGTAACGACACATAGTGTCCTGTTTTGGAGAATTTGTGAATTCCAATGAAATTGAACAGCAGATAGAAGCTTTGGAAAATAAAACCCTTTGTAATGGCTATCAAAGTTAGATTATGGGACACTGATATCCCAAATGAAGATAAACCAAACATCTCTTGCAGGGGTCCCCTGTATAAGGCCCCTCTCACCAGAGGCCACTCCTCTTGAAAAGTCACCATTCTTATGCAGAAAGTGTAACATTTTATTATATATATTCCCCCTCTAGAAGGGGCCGCCCCTCTTATTAGGCCACTTTTAGGCTGCATTTTGGATGCCTGATAAGAGGGGAGGCACTGTATTTTACTGACAGAAAAAAGCAGTTTTTGCCCCGCTTAAATGCATTAAAACCATTGAGCTTCGGGGGGCGGAGCCCCTCTGAACCCCTCCCCCCGCGCCAGGGCTCTGTCCTGGACCCGCGGGGGGGGGGGGAGATCTAGGCAGCGACCTCACCCCGGCCTTAGTTGCTAAGTTCAGCTCCCCCCATTGACAAATCCTGGATCTGCACCTGCTGTGGATACGGACAAACACCTACGACTGCTTACAAAGAGCGACACATCAAAACATTTAATTGCAGAGATTTGGCTTGGCTGTTCCGTTGCAGTTTTGTTGGGATGGCCCTTGTACCTTATAATATGACATTATCATTTGAAAAACTGCTTTAAAGCAAATACTTTAGCGCTGGTTACTATAGGCATGGGGTAATTGATAGAGGCATGAATCATACCTGTACGTTTCTACCTGAGGTTATGCACTGTGATCTTAATGCTCACCAATTGAACTAAATATGACCATTTAACAATTTTTTTTCTAGTTGACATAAGTATATCACAACAATTGATGTTCAATTTTAAAATAAGGATAGGTACAGTCATTAAAATATGTTTAGTGTTCAATATTCTAACTGGAAGCTAGTTTTTGACAAATTTGAATTTGGAATATTGATAATAAGTCAAGGCAGCACAAAATCTGTTGCAAGAAGCATTTTAATAGTAAAACTGTTTAGCACCAATCCTCGACTGACAGTACCAACTTAACCATTCAACTGCAGACATAAAATTATGTAATCATTGCTTACAAAGAAATCACCTTTGGATTCAATGAGTACTCTATCTGATGTATCCATCTGTTCCAATTCGATGACATTTTCCCCAGTAAAAAGCGGCATACATACCATTTTCCCATAAAGGCAGTACACCTGTGGGTAGTCAGTCACTTTGTGATGAAACCTGTTGTGCTTTACACGTATAAAAAACAGATACCCCAAATGGTAAACAGCACAGATATTTCTTTACTCTGCAAGGAAAAGGACACTGGCACGTTGTTGCATAACGTTGAGACTTTTAACGTTGGCAAGCAAATATCCATGTGTATTAGCCCAGGAGCATTCAGGGGAAGATTGGAAAAAAAATATTGGAAAGTTGAAGTGTGCAGCAACCCATCCTGAAGCCAACCGTGCAAAGTTCACCGAATGCATCCTTGTAGCAACTTCAGGAATTCAAGATGACTGCTAGTCCAGACAAAAATGGAGAAAAACCCCAAATCACTTCAATATGTTGAAGAGAAATATTACGGTCATTGTTTTCACACTACTTTTTTTAAAAAATATTCTAGTCCACAAAAAGTGATACACTTGGAACTCTCCTTTGTATAAACATTGCTCCATAATGACTGGTCTTTTTCTTGTGTGCCAGCCCATGTTGAAAATGGTGTATTGCAGCTGCCCATAAATGGATTTAATATGAATTTGAATCTTGTAGCCACAGGATACCATCTTCAGGACTTTATGTGCGGCGATTGCCTTGTCAACTTCAAGTGGAATGGGGAGTCCATCCTTATATTGGCAATCCCAGTTAGTTGGCGGAAGTTCATTCCCATGCCACTGCTGAGCCCTTTGGTATGTTCCAAAGCTGTGGAACTTCGCAGCGGCAGATGTAGGTGGGAGTGATTCTCCCTTAAAATTAGAAGATATGTATGCTCAATGCACAGAACGAAAAATACATTGGACAACGGTGGCTGTCAAGAGACTTTGACTTCCCAGGTCCATCTGTTTAAGACAAAACTGTTCATCTGCCCGTGCTATTTGGTCACGTGTACAGTCTGTTTCAGAAAACATATTCAAGAATGCCCAGTTGTGACAATCTTGTAACAGAACAATAGCTTTCTTCTTCCCTTGGTTGTAAAAGGGGGAGACAGGTCACACCCGGTAACTGCATGTAAAAAAGCAAGTGTTGTTTTAGGCCATCACACACTTCTTGAACGTCACCAAGGCAGTATATCTATAAAGGAGTCCAACCGGAAAGCGTTTTATGTACATGTCTGGACTTGCATGGACTATTTAGACTTGCATGGTTAACCTACATATTAAAACAAGCAGTTCTGTGGCAGTGCCAACAACAACAACAACAGGTTTCATTGTCTCAGTTACATCCTTACCAGTTGACACTAACAATCAATCAATCAGCATCAGCAATGCTCTGCTTGAATTGAAGACCCCTGCACTCCAATGCGTCTCTCAGTTTTTGTATGAGGCAAGCCCTGTTTTTTGCGCTTGCCAAAATGCCTTCTGGGGTACGTGGGTTTTCATATCCAGCTCATATAAAATGTCTGGGGATGCATTGTGTTCAGCATGTCATGTTGTAGGCCAGGGAACACTTTGGAATAGATATCCTTCGTCAATAATAACATAAGCATCATCATGAATTTGGACATGTATATTCTTTTTTTGACCTCAAGAAGATTGCTACTGTACTCTTCGTGCTCTTTCTCGTTACACCTGTATCAAAAAAAAATGGTGGTTGCTTTGCAAACTGATGACAGAGGTAAGCTTTCATCTCACACCTTTCTTTTACTACAAATAGGATCCTTATAAATAATAATATGCAGTTCACATTAACTTGTACCACACAATCTTTTATCTGATTTTTGTCAACACTTATATTGATCATCCGTTCTTTTTACTTCAATTTTAAATCTGAGTATGTCCCATGAGCCATACTTGTTGCTGCTTTGGTACCAAGAGCAAAAACGTTAAGCTTTAACAGAAGCATGGTCCACCATGGCAAAGCAACAAGAGCTTTCTTGCAAGTTTTCCACAATGGCTGCTGATGGCAAGAATGACAGTTTATTCAACCGTATTTTCCAGAAATCAAAATATCAAAGAATGAAGCAAATGTATTACAAAACCCAAGCATATATCAAAAATTCTGTCAGAGCCAATCTGAAGCCAAAAACATATTCAAATATGAGACTATAAACTAGATACAACTAATGTAATGCTAAAAGCAACCAGGGATGTGGTATAAAGAGTCAGAATCGCGGCTCCCTGAAGCAAGCAACATTGCTACCAATAAAGATGCCGCAGTGATTTAAGTCCTTATACACACACAGAAATAAAATATAAACCACAAATATAAAAGGTGTATTCTTGTGGATATTTTCCACATCTTGCTCTGGCCCAAAATAAGACAAGCTTTCGCGAAAAGGCAATATCATACCAAAACCTCAGGTGAAGTTTGAAGGTGGGCTCATGTCTCGACAGACATGTGGCAGAATGAATCCAACCAACAATTTCGCAGGTGTGGTCAGCCCATGTGTTTGCATACATGAGTGAATGATCACCAACAATTCGTTGTGACCCAATTTCTATTCATAGACTTTGTACAATCGAGGAGGGTGTAGACACTCATTTTTCAAATATTCTATTCCAAATGCTTGCTTTGCATTGCATAATGGGAACATCTGCTCTGAACACCAACCTATTATGCAAAATTCAGAGTCAGGGTGATGAAAGGGTACACTTCGGTGCTACATTTGAACTTAAGGACTTCACTAAAACGCCCTCAAAATCTAATACAGTGCTTATTGCTGCTGTAAAGTTTGATTTATGCTAATTAGCCGATTTTATTTGGCATGATTTTGATCAAATTTTGGAAATGCAGTTAAACGGTTACAACACCTTCCATGCGCACTTTCTTTGACCAAAAGCAATACATTGAACCACCTTTTAGATTTTACCGAATTTAACAAGTTTTACATCATTTAGAGTTTTCATTTTGAGTTAATTTTGGATAGTGCATAACCAATGTGCACGTATTTCAATCTCGTTGAGTTGATCTAGAAGGAGCATAGTAAGGTCTTCAGATTATTACCAGTCCAACTCTAACTTTTCTATTTATATTGTTATTTATGGTCGTAGAAGTTTAACGTTACCATTGAATATGGCTTCATCAAAAGTCGATAAGACCAGTTACTGCATGACAGGACTGAGCATAACCTATCGTCTCCCATGTGCGGCTTGCTGTCTGACCAGATTTCAAAGAGACGCCCAATCTTGCATTGTTTCTTGGAGTTGACTTTGTAGCAGACCAGATATTTACATAACTATATAACGTTCTTTTATTCCTAGTGCCCATGCTGACTTTGTCATTGATTTACGTTGTGATACGTTAACTTAGTGCAATCGGGAAGGAAATAAAGTATAGGGGATTGTAATCTTGTAATCCTTTGAACAATTATATTAGAATTTGCTTTCGTCACCAGATATCGTTGCTCTTGGTCGCTCAGAAGGGGATGAGACTGTAGCAGAAAAACAGCAGCTACTTTCGTCAGTAGATGTCGATATTGTTGATGGCGGCGGTGAGGATGAAAATGTTACAGCAAAACAACAGTTTCTCGCTTCACTGGATGTCGTTTTCGGTGGGAGCCGCAGTGAGGATAACTCTGCAGTGGAAAAACAGCAGCTTCCACCGCTACAAATTGTCCTTACTGTAGTTAAGGGTTGGGATGAGGATGAACTGGCAGCGAAACAGCATCTGAATTCTTTTTTAAAAGCGTTTCGGAAGGTACTCATGCTGCCAGTGTAAACAACAATGTTAACAGAGGAATTGGTCAACATCAACAATCGTACTGTAGCCCTGGAAACCATAAACAAAGATAATAAATACAACATACAAGATTTTATTTACTGTCGACACGTGTTCGAGAAGAAACACAGCCAAAGAGCTATTAACACTGACAAAATACATACATAAAGTAACGTTTCAACTAAAAAAGGCAGCATTTTATTTATTTATATACAACTGAAAAGTACCACCACAAAGTTACAAATGATCAAATATCAGACAGTCATGCATCTATCTCATCTTCATAACTAGAAGGTTGTATCACATGCTGTGCAAGTGCATGACTCTTCACAGGTCCAGGTGGTAATAATTTCTTAAATTTTGTCAAAGTTACAGCATCTTTTATGCTATGAGGGACCTGTTTCAAACATTTGACACCTTGGTAGTGCAAAGGGTGTTTACCATAAGTCACCTTGTTATATGTAGGATGGTTTAAATACTTAGATCAGTGGGAAACTTTATTTGACATATATTGTTTAAAAATGTCGTGTAAATAATTTGGGCTGTGGTGGACAAATTTGCCTTTTTCAAAAGTGAATGATAACCATTTTTGTGATCATCGTAAACAAAACGTAGGCCACATTCCTTGACCTCTTTTTCATATTTGTTGTCCGAGCAGCCCCAAAAACGTGCCAGAAAAGAGGGCAGTAATTGAAAAGAAATAAAATGAAAGCCCTGAAGACCAGTAACGTACATTGAGAATCTATATAATTGCTTAGTTTCTTCAGGACATTGAGCTATCTAGCAGATTTCTTATACAGCTCAGCAATATGAAGGTGAAATCTGAGCTTGTCATCCATATTTATACCGAGGAGTTTCACATGATCCTGCGTTTATCACAAATTGTAACTCTCTGTTTCCTGTTACTCAAGTAACTACTCATGCGTTTAAGGGCTTCTTCGTGTAAATAATCGGCTTTAAGTTTGGAGAGGGCAAGAGCATGGAGAAGGCAATCATGGGCCAGAGACAAGTCCAGAAGGATTGCCCCCACATACTTGTCATTGCCTATTTCATTCCTCCAGTCTTCAGTAATTTTAATCAGTAGGCTGTTGCAACTGAAACCTTAACGAAAAGCAGACAGAAAAGGTGAGAAGACTGAATGAAAGAAATCAACATGCTGATCACTGATTATGCTTTCAAAAATCTTTGAAAAGCATGGCAAACAACTTATAGGTTTATAATTTTCTTTAACCAGACGATCTTTCTGTTTGTATGCTTGTGCAACTTCTGCAAGCTTCATGTCAACTAGAAAAGTAGAGGAGTCAGTTCCATTGTTGATTATCACGCTCAGAGGGGGAGCTAGAATATCAGTAGATAGTTAGACTAATTTCGGGGGAATTTTATCATAGCCAGTGGCTTTCTTGGTGGTAATCATCGGAAGATTTTTGACAGCCTCATCATTTTCAACTTTTCGAAAAAATCTGTCAGAAGGCACATTGCATTGTTCATAGATTGCTTGGACACTGGGATTTTCAGTATATGTATTTATGTCATCAAAGGGTATGTGACTGTTCGTTTTTTCTGCCAATGTCTTCAACAAGGTTTACATAATTGCCATTAGAATATTACATATTTGTTCTGAATCTGAAATAAGTGATGAACCATCACTTAAGATAAAATTTCCGTGAGTGCTGTATCCCTTATTGGTTGAAAATGGCTTAACAGTGTGCCAAAATTTACTCTTAAATGGTTCGCCACTACAGCGCTCATGGAAGTATCTCTTGATAACTCTCTCACGTAGGCTGGGGCCTTTGTTTCCATGGTGTCTAAAACGTTCCCATTTAAGAAGTTTTATCTGATTTTTTTTAAATAGGCATTTCCTAAAATCTTTTTAAAGATGTTTTTCTCGGTTCAACATCTACAAATGGAGCTTGTTGTGTCCTCACCTTTTTGTCTTTTTAAAGGAGCATGTTCATTAATAACCTCCTTGAATAGATATGTAAAAACCCAGTAGGAATCATCAACATCAAAAACCTCAGACACTTGGAAGGGGACCCTATTTAGTTCATCCAAAAATGTTGCCTCATCAAACTGTTTGCTTGATCAAAAAGATATGCATTTAGGTTTCCTTCCAGGTATCTGTTGTCTAGTTGAAGTATGCACAAGATCATGAAAATGGCTCAAACCACAGTCAAAGGAGCCATAATCCTGGAAAACTGAGGGTTTATTTGTGAGAAATAGATCAATTAAAGTACCTTCAGCTTCTTGAAAACAGGTTTGCTCATTGACCAAGTTTGTTAGTTCAAAAGAATCACAAAAAGCATGCAGTGGTGTTTCATACGTCGTGTTATGGATTAAGTCACCAACTACAAGAATGTTGTCGAAGCGGATGTAAGCTTTATTAATATCAATAGGAGCTTCATTTATAAAGACTTTTTTGGACTGTGAGGGTGGCCTGTAAAAGGCAACCAGCGACCACTGTATATTTTTTAATGCAAGCTTAATGGAGATATTTTCAACAATACGTGATTCATTACTATCAAGTCGACATGAGGGCATATCACACATAATGTAAATTAAAACCACCACCATGACCTTTGTGATCCCGTCTATGCATTCTGTAATTGTGCGGAAAGAAATGACGATCAGGAAAGGATCCATTTAGTTTCACTAATAACAAGGCAATCCAGCAGATTGTCACATAACATGTTATAAATGTCCTCCAATATGTACCTAATGCTGTTGATACCTAAGTGTGCAAAGCGAAAGCACAATGGTTCAATTTGGTGTAACTTTCTTAAGGGTTCAAAAAGATCATCAGATGTAGAGTGTATGTCACAGGAGGATTCCATGTCCTCATTGAAGAGCAAAGAATCAGAGTTTTGTTCGTTTTCTGTATCAGTGTACGAGACCAAATCACAATCCTCACATAGGCTAATATGTGAAACATCCAAGAAAGGAAGTTCAGCAAAGATGCACTTGGGCTGCGCCAGTCAAGGTCCTGTCCTTTCTGCTCTAGGTATAAGTAAAGTTCAGGTGACTCATTCCCGCATTTGATATGACACGGCACGTGACAGTCATTACATAGAATGGCTCTATGGGTCGTGGCAACCAGCTTGCAACAAACATTACATGGGTTCCTGAATGGCCCCGGGTTTGTACAGATATCTCCACTAAGTAACAATGTCATGATTAAAGCTTAATGCTACCATGTAAAGTGGGAAACAGTTTATTATTTAAAAGATATAATGAAAGGCCGAAAATAAACAAAAGGGGCGGGTGAATAGAATAGCCTTTTATTCCATAATAAGACCCTCCCTGGTGTAAGAGTACCCTGAAATGTTTCACGTGGTGAGTGGTTTGGGAAATAGACTTTTTTAAGGTTGCCAAAAATTGAACAAAATATCATGATCGATAGAGTGTTAACATTTGAACCCAGTGGGTTAATACCCAGCAAGTGTACATCCCCATCCATTTCCGGAAAGAAGTCAAAACTGTAACCTCGTATTACAATCCTTATTGACGTACATTGTAATCACTAGCAATGCATACATTAACTACCAGTACCTGAACCTAGAAAAAACTCGTCACAAGTAAGCAATCCAGATAATCATCACATAGTGAGCAGCTTCTTTTGACACTTCCACAGAGCGCAATTTTCAGCACGATCTAGGTGAAGGTTTTGGAGAATTCAATATTACAAGAAAGCACCAAAAACTGTTAAAAATGAAGAAACAGCACTACCCGTTGAACAAATGAAGGATTAGGTGTAATCTGAAATGGCGAGGCAATTTTGGAAAGAGGTTTCACGCCTTTGCAAAATTAAACAAAACATGAAAAATAAAAAAATCTATGGAGCAGCACTGTTTAAACAAACGTTTTAGCGATCCACCCAAGTTATATCCTACTACGATTAAAGAGAATCTGGCTGCTGATATGGGAAAGAAGTCGAAAATGTAAATTACTATTGTCATTACCATTGGGGTACATTTCAAGCAACAAATGGTGCATTCATGGACAAGTACTGGAGTTGAACGTTTCCTTAAACATCAGTTATCTAAAGCATGAATGCTGAATAAGCTACGTGGTTTGTCCCATTCACAGGACAAATTTCCAACAAGTTTAAGTCAGCACAATAGGAATGATTCTTTTTGAGAGGTCAAAAATAGCAAAATCAAGAGAGAATTCGTTATAATGTGAAATAAAACTTGCAATGCCACCTGTAGTACACTTTAATGTTCAGGTAACTGCATTAGTGTGGCTATGCAATTTGGAAGCAATTTGCCAAGCGGTTTGAGACAGAATATTTTGGAAGATAACTTGAAGATAGTACGTTGATAACACGGAAAGGGGCATCCCGAAATTTTTCTTCTTGACCACAAATTATGTATACTTTTTTTTGTTTTTAATGTTTATGGTGTATATCGAATCACTTCAGCACTGTTGTCAAGACATTTCCCAAATCTGGTTTTACACGAGTGATTTATGTGTGCAAAAATGGTTTACGGGAAAAATACCTGATGTAGGGATTAATATAATAAGTTGGATCTGCAGATTGCACCACCAAGTAGATTGTTAGGGGTGTCCAGCACACCATTGCACAGCCTACCAGTCTGCTGGTGGTTGACCTAATCTTCTGCCGGTTCAAGATGGAAGAGCTCAATGTAGCCTTGGACGCTTTGATCTGTAGTTTATAAAAAAAAAAAAAACACTCTTAAGCAACTCACCCGAGTTATTTTTTCCTTTTTTTATTCAACAGTGTCTGAAAAAAATGCGTTATTTAATTAGTCATCTGTTTGGGGTATACTTAGACTGGATATGGTAGGATATATTCCCGTGAACTTGTGTTATCATTATGTCTACTTTGTAAAACCGTTTCAAGATTAAAATAACCTAAGTTCGTGGTATACTTTAGGACTCTTGTGACTATAAAACCTTTAATTTCTGTCTATAGTTACCATCTAATACAAAAAAGGGTTATATTTTCTAAACGAAAACATACTCTCACGTTTGATTTTGCACAAAATTTTAAATGGCATTTTGAAAATAAAATCAGATTTAGCTTATGGTGTCAAATGGACAAACACATTACGGTATCCGAACGGTGTTTTAATTTTTTTCAATTCTAATTTTCTTATTGTCTAAATTTTTATTTAATTTACACATCTTGTAAATTTTAAACTGTATCCTTATCTAAAATGTGAAATACTGTTTTGCTACAAGCGTACTTTTTCATGTCTGGAGGAAAACTGTGCTCCGTGTTTTCCGTGTTTGAGTTGTGTTTTTTTTTTCGGGGGGGGGGGGTGCAGAAAGAGGTAAAAATCAAGGTTTTGTAATCAAGTAATTAAAATCCAATTTTTTCCACTGAGAGATATTTCTTCATTTCAATAGCTTAATCCAAATGTACACTTTAGAATATATATATATATATATATATATATAATATCAAATAAGAAGTCTTGTGTATATAAGGACATGTTCAGAGGCCTGAGGGCAAAGGTGATTAAATGTGTCAGACTTTCACCTTATAGTTAA